>MQTX01000349.1:148978-159579 GCA_009735665.1 Angiostrongylus cantonensis
GAGGACTGGCGGAAGGTTCTTCAGATGTTCTGATCTTATCCTGTCCGGACCTGGTGCTGTTCGATTTTTCACCGACGAAATGGCATGTCGGATTTCGGAAGGGAGAACCGGTGGAACAGCATATCCATCCTCTTTTATTTCATAAGACGAGAGATGGGCGTGGCTATCCAAGAGATCTAAGTAGTAATCGTGGATGATTTTCTCCATTGCCTTTCTGGACGCTGTTATTGTTCCGTCTGAGCGTCAGAGCGCAGTCATCTTGGTCTTGTAATTGGAGAAGCTTCGGTGGGCTTTGCGAATGTTTTTCCCACCCTCTGCAGCTTCGACCATTACTGCTGCTCTTCTCTCTTTAAGATCTTCTTTTATCGCCTGTCTGCATTGTTTCGCAAGCTCGGACATTAGTTCGCGGTTGCCTGCAGCTCGTGCGAGTCCACGCTGGCGTATTAGCTCGAGAGTTTCTGGAGACAGACGTCTCTTGGTGACCTTCGAACTCTCAGCTTTCAAGGCGCTAACTGAAGATTTTGAATGAACCTATCGTATTCTTCGTCGATGTTGTCGATAACGTCATCTTTCCAACAGCCGATTAATGAGTTGAATAAGCCCCAGTTTGTGGTGGTTCTGGGACATCGGTTTTTGACTTTAGCGGGTTTTTCTCATTTCCGCGAGAAATAAAATCTTGCACGAAGGAGACGGTGGTCTGATCCCGTGTAAAATTTTAGGACAACAGCGACATCGGTTAGGCAAAACTTCCTATTTACTATGATGTGGTCTATTTCGTTATGGTACTCTCCATTAGGAGATTCCCACGTCCATCGTTGAGAGTGAGGCTTCTGGAATTGCGAGTTACCATGGATGGTTTTGGTCGCCATGATAAACTCAGCGAGCCGCTCACCCTGTTCGTTCCATTCTAATCCGTGGGTCCCAATGTGACGTTCCTCAGACGATCTTCTTGGTCCGATCTTGGCATTGAAATCTCCAATGATGACCTTGAAGAATGTGTGGTCTTCTCTGTAGAACCTCTCCAAGTTTATGTAGAACGCTTCGACTTCTTCTTCATAATAGTTTGATGTTGGCGCGTAAACGACGAAAATTGTCAAAGCCGGCGTTGATCCACATTTATTCAATCGTAAACGTTCCATTCGGGTTGTAAGCTGTTCGAATGAATCGATGTTCATGGACAAACTCGTGTTGACGAGAACCCCGACACCGCCTACTCCTCTACTGTCGCATGCTCCGAGGAGCAGTTCTTCTCCAGTGTCATAGACAGCGTTGCATGAGTGGCGTCGTCTCGTCTCGTCCAGGCCGATGACGTCCTGCCTTATCATTCTCGCTTGCATGAGCAAGTCTTCTATCGAGGACTCGGATGCAAGTGTACGTGCATTGTAGGTACATATCGTCACCATAGTTCTTGATGCATGCAGCTTCCATTGGCCCTGAGATTTTAGCAGCCTCTCCGTCCTCGTCCTACCCAACGCTGAGAAATTGGGGGCTCTTTCAGGGTCAGGGAAATGAGGCCTGTTTTTTTTACTGTATTTAGCATGTTTGATACCCACGTATAGCTTCTGGGCTCTGAACGTTGGGCTGGTTATACTCAGGGGTAGCTTGCCAGGCTCTCCCAGAGTGGACATGGAGCTTATTTGTTGGAGGCGACTCCTAACCGCCTCCCATATACTTCCCTGTCACTTGATTGCAGGCTTTTGGCCGAATCGTCTCGTAGAATACAATCCTCATAAAGCGAGAACGCACCCACACACGCATGCATGAATACGCCTAGCAAATACAGAAAGTATGTGCCAAATCGGCGCAGCAGGAACAGGCAGTCCATTCCCTGGATCCACCTACGTCTCAAAGAAGCAAAGGTCGCTTTTGGTCCGTGATTAACCTCCTATCCGCCACCTGGGGACGCGCCACGTAGCCTCGCGACTAACCGGCTCGGGATCCCTCACATGAGATCCGTTGTAAAGGGACGTAACTTACATTTTTTCGGTGCTTATACCAATTTTTTTTCGCTCCTGTTAATGCCTTTTAGTTATTGTTGCTATCAATATTTTTACTATTTTTCATGTTATAACTGTAATTTAATGCTCAATATTGCAATGCTAGTGCTACTAAAACCTAATTTAGAGCTCATTCAATGGCATCGGAAGAAATCGCAGGCGAAATATGGTACAATACAGGACATTTAATGCTGGTATTATTTTAAAACTTGCAGCACAGCGTCAACTTTTTGTTTGCTGTTAATTATTATTTTTCACGGCAAAGTGTGATCAAAACAGAGTAAGAACTAAGATGCTGAGATATTTGCAAAATTTGGATTGCTGGCCACATCGAATCACGTTCACCCTTTCCAGCAGGCTCACGTGTTACGCACGGCGGCACTGAAGCGTTTGCTTTGTCTTCCTCTCAGACAGCCAGACTCCCGGGAAGGGAGGCGCTCGACCTGGCCTAGATTCCAAGTCTTGCAAATATCTCAGCATCGTGGTATTTATACTTTTATCGCAGCTCTTTTAAAAGTCTTGTGATTTCGAAAAGTTTCTTTTCTAAATTCTGTGGCTGTGTCTGCAATGACCATTATTGGCCCTTAGGTGGTTTGTGCACAACAAACTCATGTATTGCATTGATTAGAGGCGCGATGCCACGTACATGTTTTCAGTTTCGATTCTACGCCAGCCTGGTAATTTGGTACCACAGCTGCTTAGGAGAATAGTGCCACTGAATTAATACATCGATAGGTTCCCAAGTTCTGTATAGTCCAACTACGCATTCATTCAACTCTAGACTCCTTGACCAAGTAGAATGCATGCCACATCCCTCTGGGTCCTTCCAGAATTTGTAAACGTCGAGAATTTTTTCATTGAGTTATAAAGTTATCGAATGAGTGTACATAGTCTAGTAAGAAACTCTAGAACCCACTAAACTCAACGTGGACATTATTGTGTCCATACGAGGGAGAATGATTTGAACAAGTATAGCGATTTTTTTTTCTAGAAAGGTTGTGATGATGCTTCAGATTGTATTCCCGAGATTTACATTTGTGCGCTTTTTTTAAACCTTTTTAACATTTGAATTTATTTTGCTACCTTTTGGGAACAGAATATTTTTGGAGAGGTATGAAACCAAAATAACAGGATTACATATATCCTTAAAGCGATGGAATAAATTCCAACCAACGGTTTAGCGCTTCATCATGGCTGGGAGATGTTCCTGGGTGTAGGACTCCGATGAAATGCGGAGGAATTTATTCCATGGCAGGGTCTCCCAAACTGAGAAGAGCTCCGGCATTTCCATCAGAAAGCCCAGCTAAGAGTAAACAAATACCAGGATCCGTTACTGTTCTGGTGCTAAACCAGTCGCGTGGTGGCAAATCTCCCTCTGATCCACAAAGACGGCAACTGCCTATGGGAGTGACGACTTGGGGCACACTTTGGCTAGACTGACCTCGGGACTCGAGGAAACCACATTAGCTAAACCAGCAAAACTCCGAAAAAAATGGAAAATTTTTTGGGTCTCGCACAATCAGTGAAAACGGGCCATCTAAGTATCCATTTAAGATAGAACAAGTTACCTTCTGTAAGTGCTTGATATTTGCAAACTCTCAAAGGTTCTAATTAGGTGTTAAGCATATCTGTAGACATATACTGAGTGACGGTTCAATTTTTCCCTGGTCCCCATTGACAGTTAAAGGCAATCGGCGATACACGACAAGCGAGCCGTTGTTTTCGATTAGCACTCGCTGTGGACTCCGAGCATGGTGAAGCTATGGTGAACTTGGGAATTCTGCAACAGATGGAAGGTTAGTATGTCGTAATGAAGTGTCTTCCAAAGCGTCGCTTAGCCCAGTGTGGTCTGACTATGCAATTTAGGCATTAAGTAGTATACTTGATTAAATGTTCTGCTTAAGAAAACTACATGAGCAACTTCTCAGCGTGATAGTTTTTAATTAAGGAAAACTGGACCAAGCACGTTCACTCTATCATTCAGCGATATCCAAATCGCCTCATCTATTTGAGCCTCACTTCAATCTTGCCTTACTCTGTACTCAGGTTAATTTCATTCTTTTACAGCACCAGGCAATAGTAGGTACTCCCATAATTGTCGTTCCTCTACTTAATTTATTTTCAAACATTTTGGTCACTATTATTATAAGCATTTTATTGTTATTACTATTATTATTACTATGGCTATAGGTATTATTATGTCACTCAACCACAATGTGCTGAGATATTTGCGAAACTCCGGACCGCAGGTGTCTACGGTGGGAACGAACGCGCTATTACTCTTTCCGAGGGCTAACGCGTTCACCACCACACCACGGGGGTCCTTCTCTCGTTCTTCTTGTTTTTCAGCCACTTCTATCAATCATTACCATTAGCAATTGCTGAACTTGCTGAGAGATAGGCGAAACGAACAATTTACATGGGGTGGTGGTGAACCTGTTAACCCCGGAAAGAGCAATAGCACGTTCGTTTCCCACCCGCAGACACCTGCGGTCCGGAGTTTGCAAATATCTCAGCATCATTGTGGTTGAGTCACACATAATACCCTGCCATGAAAAATTGCAATAGGCATAAAATAAAAGGTTGATATTATGTTACTACTGGGCGCGTGTGGCGCAGTGGTTGGAGGCGCCACTGCGGTGCGCACGTGAAATGCCCCCATGGCCCACCAAACCTTCCATCCCTCCGGGCTCGGCGAATTGGCACCAGACTTGTCTGGAAGGATACAGCACTGGCTCGAAACATCGGCAGGCCACCGCGAGTCATGTATTGCAAAGGCCAGATATGCATTCAGTCACCTCCAACGATACTTAATGAAGTCGAATGCACGGCGCATCCCTCAGGGATTGATCAACGCCGAGAACTTTTATCCTTTTTATGTTACTATTATTTCTACAATTATTGCTCACTCTCTTAAGTTTATCACAATTATATTCGAGATTTTATTAGATGTTGAAAAACAATATGATGCCAACAATTTTTGAATTACAATTACAAGGATGTTGAGATACCACGGTTACTCTTACCGGCTCTTCATGTGTTATTCACCACACCAAGCAAAACCTTTCTTTACCTTTTTCTTAACCAGTTTTTTTTATCCTTTTGTTCATTTGAGCCATCACCCGTCAACGGGAACAGTTTGGTGAACAAACCCAATTAAGCCGAAGCTACAGTCGAAATCACAGTATTTGATTTTCATTCATTGCTTTTAACTTTCTAAGCTTTATATTTTAATGGCTAAGTAAAAGTTTATAGCAATTCTTCTATCAGTAAACGTATCCTGCTTTAACAAGTGCTGCGCCAATTCAACAGTGTATTTATTGTCCAAATTCTTGATGAAAGGTAGAGAGTCTATCGTCTGAATAAACTAACACTTCAAAACTCCAAGTTTTCGAACTACTCTCTACCATTGCAAATCGACTTTCGTTCAACCTAGTCGGTATACCTTAATTCATTGACTAACTAACACGTGGTTGTTACCAAACACTTGTTCGATTAACGATCCAACACCTTCGTCTTCAAACGCTTCGTGTAAAACAGTGCTGCCTCATTAGAGCGGTGCTCCACTGAAGAAGATTTTACTCGATACGGCAATGAAATCACCATATGGAGAAGATGAATGACTGTAGATCATCGGCCCTGAAGAAGGCGAAGACGTCGACACGCTAGCCGAATAAATGGTTGAGAAAAACGTGGTGTTGGCTTGTCAATGAAATAAAGTGCTCTACTATTATTCACTTTTGAATTATAGTACACCTTTTCGAAAGCATTAAAAAGAATGCTTTAAAATCCAACACCTGCGGTCCGGAGTTTGCAAATATCTCAGCATCATTGTGGTTGAGTCACACATAATACCCTGCCATGAAAAATTGCAATAGGCATAAAATAAAAGGTTGATATTATGTTACTACTGGGCGCGTGTGGCGCAGTGGTTGGAGGCGCCACTGCGGTGCGCACGTGAAATGCCCCCATGGCCCACCAAACCTTCCATCCCTCCGGGCTCGGCGAATTGGCACCAGACTTGTCTGGAAGGAAGCAGCACTGGCTCGAAACATCGGCAGGCCACCGCGAGTCATGTATTGTAAAGGCCAGATATGCATTCAGTCACCTCCAACGATACTTAATGAAGTCGAATGCACGGCGCATCCCTCAGGGATTGATCAACGCCGAGAACTTTTATCCTTTTTATGTTACTATTATTTCTACAATTATTGCTCACTCTCTTAAGTTTATCACAATTATATTCGAGATTTTATTAGATGTTGAAAAACAATATGATGCCAACAATTTTTGAATTACAATTACAAGGATGTTGAGATACCACGGTTACTCTTACCGGCTCTTCATGTGTTATTCACCACACCAAGCAAAACCTTTCTTTACCTTTTTCTTAACCAGTTTTTTTTATCCTTTTGTTCATTTGAGCCATCACCCGTCAACGGGAACAGTTTGGTGAACAAACCCAATTAAGCCGAAGCTACAGTCGAAATCACAGTATTTGATTTTCATTCATTGCTTTTAACTTTCTAAGCTTTATATTTTAATGGCTAAGTAAAAGTTTATAGCAATTCTTCTATCAGTAAACGTATCCTGCTTTAACAAGTGCTGCGCCAATTCAACAGTGTATTTATTGTCCAAATTCTTGATGAAAGGTAGAGAGTCTATCGTCTGAATAAACTAACACTTCAAAACTCCAAGTTTTCGAACTACTCTCTACCATTGCAAATCGACTTTCGTTCAACCTAGTCGGTATACCTTAATTCATTGACTAACTAACACGTGGTTGTTACCAAACACTTGTTCGATTAACGATCCAACACCTTCGTCTTCAAACGCTTCGTGTAAAACAGTGCTGCCTCATTAGAGCGGTGCTCCACTGAAGAAGATTTTACTCGATACGGCAATGAAATCACCATATGGAGAAGATGAATGACTGTAGATCATCGGCCCTGAAGAAGGCGAAGACGTCGACACGCTAGCCGAATAAATGGTTGAGAAAAACGTGGTGTTGGCTTGTCAATGAAATAAAGTGCTCTACTATTATTCACTTTTGAATTATAGTACACCTTTTCGAAAGCATTAAAAAGAATGCTTTAAAATCCAATGTTTCACAGCATGAAGTATTTCTGCTTTGATGGTATTACTTTCAGATAGGACGTTATGACGAAGCATTCCGTATGGTGAAAGTCGCATTGTCGTTGTTTCCGAACCACACGCACTCTTGTCAACTCTACAAAACCCTACATCAACTTTACAACTTTATTTAAATGATACATTAGTAAATGTATATCGCTATGATGTGTTCAATTCTTATGTTTTTTTTTCTATCAAAATAGAATTGCGTCAAAAACCTACTGTGTAACGATTGAATGCTCTTATTTAACTCACAGAACGAGCTTGTCGATGTCATTCAGCTTCCGCTCGAATTAATCGATGCTCAACTCCTATTGACGAGAACGTTGACACCAACGATTCCTCTATTGCCGGTTGTTACGAAGAGCAGTTCTCCTCCGATGTCATAGACAGCGTTGAATGGGTGGCGTCTTCTCCACTAGATCAAGTCCTCTATTGAGGACTCGAATACAAGTGAAAGTTGTCGGTACGGATGCTCACCTCAGTCCTTTGCGACCTAGAATGCCCTCCTTCTCTTTTCCGCCCTCATGAAACCAAACGATGCAGTATCGGGGACCTTTCGAGGTCACCAGAATGAGGCCCATTTATTTCACTGTGTTTAGTGTTTGATACCCACGTATAACCTGTTGAGATCTAAACGTGGGGCTGGAAATGCTCACCGTTAGTTTTCCATTCTCTTCCTGAGTAATTACGGAAGTCAATTTGTTTACGTAGACTCCCAATCGCTTCTCATAAACCTCCCTGCTCTTTGACTCCATCCTTGTGGCCGAATCGGCTCAATCCGCATAAACGAGAACACCCCTACACATGCATGAATGAAAATAAGTTCGAATTTGAATGTTAAAACAGAAGATCTGAGTACACTCAAAATAATATTGGTTGCTCCCAGGTTCGACTTTCTATTAACCTCGGCATTGGAATGTGAATGCGTAGTTTTCTTGTTCAGCAATCGCGAGGTTGTTATGCAACATACATTTACTTCCATAGAAAAACACACAATACAATACAACACAACAGTAGCTGACGTTTCGGCAGTATCGCCTTCTTCAGGGTCGCTTTTTCACATGACTTCCAATGAGGAAGGTTAGAACAGCTCGCAGTGGCATATGGTTGATTCCTCATTTGAAGACACGTGAAAAGCGGTGAGTGTTTCGCGAAGAAACTCGATTGGAAGTGATGCCTTGATATGCCTTCCATAGCAGTCACTCATGACATAAAGCAGTACATCATGAAAGGATTTACTACATTATTAGTCTCTTCTAAACGGTTATTTCATATAGTTCGATTGCTCACTAGGGCTTGGAGCTTTTTGATTAGAGTTCAGATTATATGGAACTGAAAGATTACTTTTTTACTACTGTAGATGAATACATTCATGTCGTTTAAATAATTTACGACAGCGCTTCATTTCACTCCCGTTACAGCCTTGATGATTTTTGGGCAATAAGCAATAATTTCTCGATACCTAGGCGACACGAGCGGTGAGGACATGGAGAGATGTAAAAGAGTCTATGCTATCGTTCTATGGCTATGAGTGGTATTCTGGCCAATTGTATATCATGCAGGCACATTTTTGCCGGCATTTGGGACGATTTTGCAGTTCAGTCGATTTTTAGTTTCGTCCATTTTTTTTACACATGTACAATCCATATATTAAATATGATCCATTACGTCGCTTAGCATTGAAATAACAATCAATTACCAGTTCAACTGTCTTCTCCAAAAAGAGATGTTTTGTAAATCATAAGGTGTAGGGCAAGTGATAGCTTTTCTCGTCCCACTTCTACAAATCGTAAAGGCCGCGCAGATAAGTCTCATTCGAGCTCAGCGGCCAGATAAGTACTCAGAATTCAATTCAATCAATCCACTCTTGCCAAATAGGACGATTTGAAAACAATTTTGAGAAAACTGCTTTGAGGAATTTGTGACTAAACCAACAATTAGAAAGAAGAAATTGTAAATAAGAATGAGTAATGCACCAAATGTTGCCGGAAAACACTGAACGAAACTGGATTGCAATTTTTTTAAACCGCTCCTCGAGCGACCATTTCTGCCGAATTACAGCAATGTTCAGAAATCAGGGAACGTCTGACGAATCGTGTGGGGAGCTTCAAAAGAAAGAAAGTCAAAAACTGACAGTAATTGCCATGTTAGGTCAGCAACATGGTATAGCAGTATAGAAAAAGTCACCATCACTTCAATTGGTTTATCGTATCGAAAGAGATTACGTCCTCTAAAAGAAGTGGTTTAAATGTTCTAAAATGCACCATGTTGGAAGCCTTTGAAGATTTAAAATTACTCGATGTGATGAAGTTTGAAGATTTGAAAGTCTACGTCAACATATTTATTACATTCGTTAAACTTATTAGATCAATTCAATCCTGCCCATCATATTTATTTCCACATTTTGATAAGCTGCCGTGCTCTTTTACATGACTTCCAATGAGGAAGGTTAGAACAGCTGATTATAGTCGCATATATGGTTGATGAGTCATCAGCTGTTCTAACCTTCCTCATTGGAAGTCATGTGAAAAAGCGGCCCTGAAGAAGGCGATGCTGCCGAAACGTCAGCTACTGTTGTATTGTATTGTATTGTGTGTTTTTCTATGGAAGTAAATGTATGCTGTATAACAACCTCGCGAATGCTGAACAAGAAAACTACGCAATATTGGTTGTCTCATATTTAAAGATAAAAGCTGGAACGTTCTCAGAATAAGAAAACCAGTTTTTCATTAATTCCCAAGATGGTTTCGATCACCTGTATTACCTGTATTCCCGTTGATCGTCGAATGACTAGAGCGGGCGCCAGTAAATCCTCCATTTTTCCCTGTCGCGTGCATGAGTGGCCCAGTGGGTTCTGCTCGCTTCAGAGACCCGTCCAGCATCATATCTTTCTTCTAGGCTTTTCGTGAAGAATTCTGGCCATCGAGTCGGTGGTCTTCCTACAGTACGTTTGACACTCCGAGGAATCCAGTCACTAACAGCTCTTGTCCATCGGTTATCATTCATACGCATTACGTGTCCGGCCCACCTTATCTTCCACTGTTTGGCGTACAAAACGGTAACTTTGATTTTTGACCGTTGACAAAGGCAGGTCGGAGCCTCGGATCCCATCCCTTGCTTGTGTAAAACGGGATACTCCTAGCATCGTCCTTTCGACTGCGCGTTCGGTAACTCTGAGTGATCTTTCATCCTGCTTACGTAGCGACCAGGTTTCTGACGCATACGTTAGGGCAGGAAGAACCGTTGAGTCGAAAAAGTGGACACGGAGACGGGTGTTCTTTGTTCTCTTCACTACATCCTTGATGCTCTTGAAAGCTCCCCGAGCCGCTCGTTTCCTTTTGCTCATCTCTGGAGCTAAGTTCGTTCAACATATTGATTTCCCGACCTAGCTAGACGTAACTGGAGCATTCGGAGATATTCGTACTGTTGAGCGTGAATGGGGCAAACGAAACCAATCCGTTCTTCATG
>MQTX01000350.1:8201-46888 GCA_009735665.1 Angiostrongylus cantonensis
AATAACAGGAAATGTGCCTTATATTTGTTATATAAAAGTGCTTATTACCAAAGCATACACAAAGACGATAAAATATCAAATCTTTGAAAAGTATCCGAACAACCTAGCAGAAATGGATGAGGGATCACTTGCATCACCTGCAGTCCCGTTAATCGTCGAGTGACGGGAGCGGGCGCCAGTAAATCCTCCATTCTTACCTGTCGCGTGCAAAAGTCGCCCAGTGGGTTCTGCTCACTCTAGACACTCGTCAAGCATCATAGCTTTTTTCCAGGTTTTTCGCGAAGAACTGTGACCATCGGGTCGGTACGTTTGACATCGCGAGGAATCCAGTCACTAACAGCTCTTGTCCACCGGTTTTCACTCATATGCATTATGTGTCCGGTCCACCTTGTCTTCGAGTGTTGGGCGTATAGAACGACATCCTTGATTTTCAATCGTTGACGCAGGCTGGAGGTTCGGATCCTATCCCTTACATGTGTGAAACGGGATACTTCTAGCATCGACCTTTCGATTTCGCGTTCGATAAAGCTGAGTGATCCTTCATCCTGCTTGCGCAGCGACCAAGTATATGACGCGCAGGTTAGGGCAGAAAGCGACGTTGAGTCAAAAAGGTGGGCACGGAGTCGGGTGTTCTTTATTTTCTTCACTACATCCTCGATGCTCTTGAAAGCTCCCTAAGCCGCTCGTTTCCTTCTGCTCAGCTCTGGAGCTAAGTCGTTCATCATATTGATTTCCCGACCGAGATAGACATAACTGGATCATTCGCAGATATTCGTTCCGTTGAGCATGAATGGAGCAAACGAAACCAATCCGTTCTTCATAAACATCGTTTTCTTCAGATTTAGTCGAAGACCAATCTTTCCACACGCTTTATCAAAGTCCGCAAGCATACGTTCCGCTTGGCTAATGTCTGGTGTTATAAGAACGATATCATCAGCAAAGCAAAGGTGATGTATCTGCCGACCATCGATTTTCACCCCCATATTATCTCATTCCAATGTTCGCATGGCGTTCTGGAGGGTGGCGTAAATAATTTTGGCGAGATTGTATCAACTTGCCAAACTCCTCTTTTGACGTCAACGTTATTATTGTTGTAGAATGGTGAAATCATTGTTGTGAAATTTTTGTACAGCTCACTAAGAATCTTTATGTACTGAGTAGGGACTCCTTGACTACCAAGGACTTCCATGACTGCTTCTATCTCAATTGAATCAAAGGCCTTCTGTAAATCGATGAAAGTGAGACAGAGTGGTCTTTTTACTTTCGCGATACTTCAGTGAGCCTTCTTATCGCGTAGATGAGGTCCCTCGTACCAAACCCTTTTCGAAACCCTGCTTGCTTACTTAGCTGTCCTTCGTCCGGAGTTCTATCATTTTCTTTTAGGATGGCTGTAGTGAATCGCTTGTAGACGAGAGACAGCAAGCAGATTGGGTGATAGTTGGCGATGTCGTGTTGGTTACCATACTTGAACAAGCACACGGACTTGCTGGTATTCCACTGAGTAGGGACCTTGTATCCAGACAGGTAACGTGTGAAGATCCGAGCCAGTGTGCTTTGGAGGACTGGCGGAATGTTCTTCAGATGTTCTGATCTCATTCTCTCCGGACGTGGTGCTCTTCGATTTTTCACCGACGAAATGGCATGTCGGATTTTGGAAGAGACAGCCAGTGGTGTTGCATGTCGATCTTCTTTTATTTCATAAGACGGACGGTGGACGTGGCTATTGAAGAGATCTGAGTAGTGCTCGCGAATGATTTTCTCCATTGCCTTTCTGAACGCTGTTATTGTTTCGTCTGGACGTCGTAGTGCAATTATCTTGGTCTTATAATTCGTGAAGCTTCGGTGGGCTTTGCGAATGCTTTTCCCATCCTCTGCAACTCGACCGTTGTTAATGCTCTACTCTCTTTAAGATCTTTTTTAACACCTGTATGCATTGCCTCGCAAGTTCCGACGTTAGTTCGCTGTTGCTGCAGCTTATGCGATTCCACGCCGGCGTATCAGCTCGAGAGTTTATAGAGACTGACGTCTCTTGGTTACTTTCGAACTCTCAGCTTTCACAGCGCCGTGGCGAAGATGTTCAATGAGCCGATCGTATTCCTAGTCGATGCTATCGACAACGGCATCTTCCCAAAAGCCGACTAATGAATTGAGTAGGTCTCAGTTTGTGGTGGTTCTAAGACTTAGGCTTTGAATTTAACGGCTTTTTCTTCTTTCGGCAAGAAATAAAATCTCGCACGAAGGAGAAGTTTGTCTGATCCCGTGTAAAATTTTGGGACAACAGCGACATCGGTTAGGCAAAACTTCCTATTTACTATGATGTGGTCTATTTCGTTATGCTACTCTCCATTTTGAGACTCCCACATCCAGCGCTGCGGGTGATGCTTCTGGAATTTCGAGTTACCATGGATGGTCTTGGTAGCGATGGTAAACTTATAGCGCCGTTCACCCTGTTCGATCCATTCTAATCCGTGGGTCTCAATGTAATGTTCCTCAGACGATCTTCTTGGTCCGATCTTGGCATTGAAATCTCCAATGATGACCTTGAAGAATGTATGGTCTTCTCCGTAGAGCTTCTCCAAGTCCATATAGAACTCTTCGACTTCCTCTTCGTCATAGTTTGATGTCGGCGCGTAAACGACGAAGATTGTCAAAGCAGGAATTTTTCCACATCATTTTGATCGTAACTAGGTTGTAAACTGTTCGATTAAATCGATATTCAAGCAAAAACTCCTGTTGACGAGAACGCCAATGATGCCGTCTCCTCCACTGTCGCATGTTTCGAGGAACAGTTTTTCTCCAGTGTCATAGGCGGCGTTGAATAGGAGGCGTCGTCTCGTCTCGGCCAGGCCGATGACTAGCAAGTCTTCTATCGAGGACTTGGATGGAAGTGTACGTGCTTTGTAGGTGCAGGTCGTCACCATAGTTTTTCGCGATCCAATCAGTTTCTTTTGGCCTTGAGATTTTAACACCCTCTACGTGCTCGTTCTATCCAACGCTTCGAATTTGGGGGCTCTTTCGGGGTCAGGGCAATGAGGACTGTTTTTTTTTTACTGTGTTTAATATTTTGATACCCACGTGCTCTGAACGTTGTGGTTGGGTATACTCACGGGTAGCTTGCCAGTCTCTTCCAGAGTAGACATATAGCTTATTTGTTGGGGACAACTCTTAAACGCCTCCCATATACTTCCTTGTCTCTTGATTGCAGGCCTTAGGCAGAATTGACTCGTAGAATAAAATCCGCTTAAAGCGAGAACGCACTCACACACGCATGCATGAATATGCTGAGCAAATATAGAAAGTATGAGCCAAATCGGCGTTACAGAAACAGGAAACCAGTTTCCTGGTTCCACCTGCATCTCAGGAATGCACCGCTCGATTTTGGTCCGCGATTAAGGCCTTGTCCGCCACCTGGCGAGGCTCCACGTAGCCTCGCGGTTTACCAACCCGGGATCCCTCATGTGGAGGAGATCCGTGGGGATGAGGGATAGGAAAGAAATTTAAAAGCTATGAAACTGTTTCAAAAGAGAGGAAAATGTTTAAAGTTAAAGAAATCGCAAACGTGTATGATGCTCAAGTGGCTAACCGATAAACGAGTGTTGTTTGCGTTGTAGATGCCATGGAGTAGATCCTTCTTCTCCGTTGGACTTTCTGCATCCTGGATGAGACTTGTAAACGCTGTCCCATACGTTTCGATCCCCTTGACAAATACACATGACTCACTCAAAACCACACGGAAAAATTCAGGTGTTGCTCTAAAACGCCCACAGTGCAAGGATATGGTGAAAATTTAGGGTGCTCGAAAGATCGTCCACAGCCCCAACAGTAAAAAAAAGCTGTAAATTGTCATGATATTCGAAGACAATAGTCGCAAGGTTTCAGACTTTTGTCTAATAAAAAAGATGCGATTGGAAGCCTAGAAACAGATAAACGGTAATTATACTCAAATAGACCCCTAGTTTCGTTAAGAAGAACTTCAAGTATGTTTTGAATTATTGTCAACACAAAACGGTCACTTCCTCCCTTTGGTACTCCACTCATTAAATTGAATTTGAGCCTTATTAGTGCAATCTCGAATTCTAAGGCGGCAGGCAAATCCAATCAGCGTTGCCTTTGGAGAGAATTTTAACTATTTAGAGAAATTATAAAAAGTTGGTGAAAGAAAGATAAACAGGTCTACATAGCAGGTATATCAATATTTTATACCTGTAAAATTTTCTGAGCCGGCGTCATTGAAGTGTTAGTGCTCCAAATAACTCTTTCATACGGTCGTTTGACTAACGCTTCATGAAGATCCTGAAATTTTGTTTCTTCTCACAATTATGGAGATTTAACGCACATTTCAACACCTGTCTTTAAAAGTTGGATTACGATCAAAGCTTTCAGATATTGTTGGTCAACTAAATGCATAAATGGTCAACTTTGCTGACGATTTAGGCTTCAGAATCGGATTCTTTCTTTCTATTCTTTCTCTGTGATCACCCGCCCCACTAGTGCGTACCAAAGCGAGAGTGACTTCATTAACGTAACTTCTATGCTACAATGGACTTAGAAAGAGTGTCAAGTTGAGAGGTCACTGGGCAATCGAGATCGAGCAACTGTTGAATTTTGAAAGCCCAGGGGAGATCAAGCCAACTTTTCAGTCTCCTTCAATCTACTCCTCCAAATATCGTTTCAAGAGTAGATCTTTACCTGTCTAGGATCCAGTCTTCTCTATCGACGATCTATAAAAAAAAAGATAAAGCTCCCGGCGTTGATCAATCCTTGAGGGATGTGCCATGCATTAGACTTCATCAAAAATTGTTGGAGGTGATTGAATGCATATCTGGACGGTACAATGATTTGCGATGGCTTGCCGATATATCGAGCCAGTGCTGCTATCCTCCCACACAAGTCTTGTACCAATTTGCCGACCCTGGAGAGATGGAAGGCTTTGCGGGCCCGCATCAATATTAAAAGGAAGCGTTAGTTAACCAGAGTGGTATCCAAAGGACCCCACTTAAGCCAACTATAAAAATAGTTGTTCTTTTTTGAACATTATAGTGCTATATCTTTCAACTGAATCTCTACATTCTAAATTAGTTTTGTGGTTTCTCAAACCGCTTACGAGCACTTTCTTTTTGTACCCTTTGCGAGCAATATAATATTAATGGACGAAGGAAGACACCCAAAGGCTTTCAAAATTGGTCGGCGACAGCAAGTGAACCCTCGTTATATAGATAGAATTTGTTTCTTTAACAAATGAAGGTTGTGGTTTTCCATAGCACTGAGTGAGTTGCGCAAAGCATCCACATTTCGTTAGTTTGCTAACAATCAGATCCTTGTAATAATGAACAATTTTCCTTTTCTCAAAAGATCATAAATTCCTGGTAAGTCTTGAAGACCGAATATTTATGAATAATCCTAAATAATGATTTTCAACCAAGTCTGTGAGTTATTCGGCTTAGGATTCGGCATTCGGCTTTCGGCTTCTACGTCGTCCTTGGGTGGTCGGTTGCTTTAACATTTCTAATTTCGTTTCGGATTTCGGTTTCAACAACTCCCCTAATCAACTAGTAGGAAGACCGAGTGAAGGATTCGACGCCGAAAACACACCTCCGTCCGATCCACGAATGCTGAAGAATTGGATACACACTTGCAAGGTCAACTCAGGACTCCAGAAAGGACCAAGTTGCACGACCAGCAATAAGAAAGCCTCAGTACCCCACATGCTCTGTGCTCTCTTCTATGGCTTCAGTCGGTGAGACAGCCGATGATAGGCCAGAAAATCTCGGGTTACGCAGGACGTCATTAGAACAGGATCTGACAAACACACGTACGACACGCCATGGAGATTGCTTCTTACTAGGCACGTGTAATGCCAGAACACTCTCCACAGACGCCGATCTTCACGCCCTTCTTGTAGCCGCAGATCGCATTAAATTTTATGTGATCTCATTACAAGAAACAAGGATCAATCAACAATCAACAATTTCGAAATCGTTGCACATTAGTGGAACTCCAAGCCTTTTCTTCTATCGAACGACTACGTTCGCTAATTTTACGTATTTCACCCACAGCAGAAAATTCACGAATAGGCTGCAAATACTGACAAAACCAAAGGAGAAAAACAAAAAAAAATTATTAGCACAAAATAGGTCTTTTCATTACTACTATGAGGGCAAGAATAAAAACAAAACCAAAGGAGAAAAACAAAAAAAATAATTATTGGCACAAAATAGGTCTTTTCATTACTACTATGAGGGCAAGAATAAAAAACGCGCTATCGCTCCCAAGAAGAAGTGCAGCCTTTGAAGGTGACCTGTTTACTAGAGATTCCTGTCATAGAGATGGATATTTTCCAGATGGCGAACATTAATGAGAGGGAACGTCGACACTGGCGACGACATCCAATCCATCGACCAATGGGCCAGCGTTATTTTCACAACCATTTTGATAATCCGTTTCTTTTCACTTCTACCAGCCTTCTGTGTGCGGGTGGTGTCTGTGTCTTTTTTTCTTGAGTTACAAGGAAATTGTGAACAAGTACTACGTTAGCAGTGTTGCTAACCGATTGCATTAGGATATAGCTTTTAAAAGCTGTTTCTCAAATAAGCATGAAGAATGAAAATTGACATGAAAAATGTCCGAACTTACCTAAGATAAACTGCCACAACCTGGCATGAACCATGTTGAATGCTTGGTCCGCTGGAAGGTAGATGTGAAGAAGTATAGAAATGGAGCCTAGAAAACATGCTATCAACAGCTGGCCCAGGAAATGTCGAACAAGTTTTCAAAAAGGTTCTACGCATTTGCTCAAAAATGGATAAAATGTGGTTGAAAGCACGAAAGTGAGGTGAAAGCGGCATCATATGCTTACTCGGATACCTAGCGACCAGCCCTCGCAAGTCGTTTATGGGCTTGGCGCCTATTCTATTCGTACCTAGCGATCGTTGTCTGCGTTAATACTCGTCTTCAAGGAAGGCGTCTACAAAGGTAGTGCCGTGGTCACAAATGATTTCCAGCCGTCAATATGGCTAGTAGAGGCAATCCACTCACTCTGCTCGCCAATCCCGTTACCGGCTCGGGATTACATCCTCGTGGAAACGTCACCTTACTGCTCTTAACCATTAACTGTCATCAACATTTTTCATTGCATGACTGGCTCAAAGTTTTGCTTTCGATGTGGGATTTTTTGATAATAGGATAATCGTGAAGTCTCAGCACTACGTACTCTAGGTTGGTACAGAGTGTGCCAGATATGTTTCAAGATGCATTTTTGGGGAGTTCTGTGTTGGTGCGTAAAATTCTCGACGTCACATAGGTTTTCACGCTGGCCCCGATTGCAAAATGATAGGTCTGTTGTCTCAAAAGGTGAGCGTGAAGTTACCGCGATTAAACTTTGCAGCACTTCCCAAAGCACAAATTGCACAAAAAAAAAGGTTATGGTGACCGACTGGTGCTCTACAGCTGCTTTGATTATCATAACCTTATGACACCATATAAAACAATTACGTTGATAGAGTAGATTCAGAAAATCACGAAATTCACTGGAAACACCAAAGGTTGTGCCATGCATTGGTTAACGGAGGAAGATAATAATTTTTTTTGCTTCTACATCATCCTTGAGCGTTCGGTGACTTTTACATTCCCACTTTCTTTTTTGATTTCGGTTTCAACACCTCTCCGAATCAACTAGTAGAAAGACCGAGCGAAGGATTCAACGCCTAAAACACAACTCTCTCTGATCCACATCGTGGTGAAGACCTGGATACGCCCTTGAAAGGTTAAGTCAGGACTATAGAGAGGGCTAAGATGAACAACAAGCAATAGGCCAGCCTCTACGACGTCAGGCGGTGAGAGGAGCGATGAAATGCCAGAAAATCTCAGGTTACGCAGGACGTAATTGGAACCGGACCTGACGAACACACGCACGACACGCTATCCAGACTGTTTCTTAGTATGCACGTGTAATGCCAAAACACTCTCCACAGATCTTCACGCAGATCTCATTAAATTTCATGTGATCGAATTAGAAGAAACAAAAATCAAGAAAACCTATATACGCCAATTAAACAGCGAGACCCTTGCGATTCGTGGAGAAAAGGTCTTGTTATGAAATGACGGCGGCCTTCGCTTTGTCGTCCACCGGTCCATTGTCCATCTCGTCGACTCATACGAGGTCCTTACCCATCGAATAGCCGTCCTCCGTCTTCAACTGTTATTCACCAACCGACGCAGCTAATGAGTACGAAATAAATGCGTTCCACTCTCAGTTGGAGGAAGTCATTCGCAATGATAAAACATGTCATAAACTTGTTGTCGGAGGCTTCAACGCTATAATAGAAAAGGCCAACGAGAACGAACACAGGATCGGAAATTATGGATTAGGTGGAAGAAATGAGAATGGCAACCGTCTCGCAGGACTCCTGTCAGCACCACGTCTCTTCCATGGAAACTCGTTTTTCCAGCAGAAAGAAAGCCGCCGGTGGACATGGGAGTCTCCCAACGGCATGACTCATGTGGATATCGACCATATTCTGACAAACAGAAGACGGTGCCTACTTGACACATCGGTAGTCCCGTCATTCTGTACTTGTTCTAATCACCACCTTCTTCGTGTGAAGTTTCGATTCAGCCGCAACCTGGAAAAGAACTGTCTTCATCGACCATGAGAAAAAAGTCTAGCTGTATACGACAAGAACATCTTAAACGAAGTCCTATCCAAACTTGACTGGCAGATTAAAAAAGGTCTAACCAAGACTACAAGCTGCTTGTTAAAAGACTGAAAAGCTATGCCGGATCCTCCTCAGTTCCACAGGCAAGAAGATCAGATCGCATCTCCATCACCACTAAGGAGTTGCTCGAAAACAGAAGGAAATTGAAGCTTGATACTACTGCAACACGTTTAATGGCTAGTAACAAATGTTAGCTGCGGAAGAGCTTTTCAGGAAGATCTACGCTGTACAAGCAAAAGAAACTACTGGAAGCAGCAGAGAAAAGAAGCAGTCTGAAAAAATGCCGTCGGGACATATGTGATTATAATGTTCCGCTGCCAGACCTGATGAACGAAGATGGGATCGTCAAAGCTTTTCCCTATGATATGAAATTAGTAGCGGAAACGTTCTACACCAGCCTTTTCTGTCTCACACTCTTCGTCCTGGGCCCTAAAATTACCGCTCGAGAAACACCATTTGGTATTCTTCCGTCGGAGGTTCGAGTTGCGATAAAAAGCATGAAAAGAGGCACAGCTCGAGGACCAGACAATATCACCGTCAATTTCCTTAGAGCTGGAGGCCACAATTTACATGTTCTTTTCGCAGACCATATGACAGCATACCTTCAAAAGGAAAAAATCTCAAACCAGTAGAGGACGACGCGCACGGTCATCACGCCTGAGAAAGAAGACCAAAAGGATCTTCATAACAATCGTCCTATATGCTTGTTAAGTGTACTCTATAAACTTTTCACGAAGATCGACCACATCGTCATCTCTTGCGCATATCAAGGTCATTGGATGAGGCGCAACTGGTCGAACAAGCAAGATTTCGAGAAGGATTTTGCTGCACGGACCACAGACAACCCGTGTCCAGGGTCATCGAAGTCTGTCGGGAATACCACTTGCCTCTAATCCTAACCTTTGTCGAGTATGAAAAAGCGTTTGACAGTGTCGAAACAAATGCAATCCTATTAGCGTTCGTCGACCAAGGAGTGGACCCGGCCTACATATGAACTCTATCCGACTGTTATCGGAACTATACTACGAAAACACAGCTTTTTTATCGAACTCTTTCCATACCCATAGGAAAAGGGGTTTGACGGGGCGACACAATATCGCCAAGGCTGTTCAGTGCCGCACTACAGTGGATAATGAAGTCACTCGCTTGTGATGAGAAAGGCATACGTATTGATGGAAAATTCCTATCAAACCTTCGTTTTGTCGACCACATTGTCATCTTCTCAAATAGTACTAGCGAAGCAGAGATGATGATCAACGAGCTCAACGAAGCAGGGATAAAGATCGGACTTTGTATAAATCGAAAGAAGACCCAGTTCATGAAAACCCATGGTGCGAAGGCGAAAAAATTGAATTGGATGGTTCTCTCATTGCAGAGACCACCTCGTACGTATACTTTGGGCGATCGATGAACGTGGAAAACAGCATGAAGGAAAAACTAGATAAAAGAAGGAGAGCAGCTTGGGTCGCATTCGGGCCTCTCAAAGAAGCCACCAGCCAATTGAAGAACCCGAAAGTCCGCGCTCTTCTCTTCGATTTTACGGTCTTCCCAGCGCTCTGTTATGGTGCAGAGACGGGGGTTGATACTTCAACAGCGCCAAACATTCTTCGCACTACATACAGAGCGTTTCAGCTATGCCTTCTGAAATATAACCGGCACTCTCAATATCTAGCCGGAATGCAAAAGCTTTGAACTTCGAAATCTGTGGTCTTCCGAGGAACTTGTCTCAAATGGTCACTGACCGCATCTTCGTACTCAATGCCATTCCTCGGCAGAAGGACTACATTCATTTCAAACCCACTGCAGCACTGAGAGTTGGAAACGTTCTGGACCAAGTGCGTTTTTGTTTTCGTCCTTTTTATTTCGGCCGTGATACACCATAAAACAGAATACATGGATGGATTTACTATATGTCCTCATCATATCATAAAATTTTAACAAGGAATTTTATATTTTAACGGCTTCATTAATTTGCATAAGAATGGGCTCAGCATTTATGTTGCAGTGAACATACCTATGGGCAGTTATATCCACAGCACGTGCCAAGAGTGGCACCTTTCTTATAATTTTGAAAGACGTAGCGTTATGAATGCGTTGTTTTCTTGTTCAGCAGTCGCGAGGTTGTTACACAACATACATTTACTTCCATAGAAAAACGCACAATACAACACAACAGTAGCTGACGTTTCGGCAGTATCGCCTTCTTCAGAGCCTGGAAGGGTATGCTGATATACAATTTATTAGGCCAAACACTTCAATAACACCTACAGTAAGACGAAAAACTTCATGGCAATTACATGATCAACAGCTTCTCGAAAAACCCACCGCTTTTTACCTGACTTCCAATGAGGAAGGTTAGACCAACTGATTATAGTCGCACATGGTTGACGACTGCACCACCCCACATCAGAAATTGTTCCGAATATACGGGGCCAGGTCGCGTGTGACCTCTGGGCATTCCTCCTTGTAGTTTAGCTACAAAACAATGCCTAAAGAGGGCCGGCCTAGAGGAATCGGAAGCGTTAGTTGAAATACCACTGGATCCTCTACATCGTCAATTAGTTCGTAACCGCTTGTATGACCGCCTATGTAAAACAAGAAATTGCAAAATTTGCCTTTTGTTACCTGACTTCCAATGAGGAAGGTTAGACCAACTGATTATAGTCGCACATGGTTGACGACTGCACCACCCCACATCAGAAATTGTTCCGAATATACGGGGCCAGGTCGCGTGTGACCTCTGGGCATTCCTCCTTGTAGTTTAGCTACAAAACAATGCCTAAAGAGGGCCGGCCTAGAGGAATCGGAAGCGTTAGTTGAAATACCACTGGATCCTCTACATCGTCAATTAGTTCGTAACCGCTTGTATGACCGCCTATGTAAAACAAGAAATTGCAAAATTTGCCTTTTGTCAAGGACGGTGAATGCATGAGTTCAGGTACGATATACCTGATCCTTTTTAATGATTGCAGAGATAAATACATTGGCTAAGCGGGCAGACCCTTGTGTATCCGTCTAAAAGTACATGGCAAACGAAAAGTAAGACAAAGTACCCCACTAGGCACGCATAGGATACAAAAGCATAGCGGAGACGATTTTAAAGTTAAAGTCAATATCCTCGCACAAGAAACTAAGACACCAACGCGCGAACGCCTTGAGGGTTTTTGGATAAATGCCAAAAATCCCGTAATGAATAGCAGAGAGAAATGCCCAGAGGTTACACGCGACCTGGCCCCGTATCTCTGGATCAATTTCTGATGTGGGGTGGCGCAGTCATCAACCATATGCGACTATAATCAGTTGTTCTAACCTTCCTCATTGGAAGTCACGTAAAAAAGCGGTGAGTTTTTCGAGAAGCTGTTCATCATGTAATTACCATGAAGTTTTTTGTCTTACTGTAAGTGTTATTGAAGTGTTTGGCCTAATAAATTGTATATCAGTATACCCTTCCAATCTCTGAAGAAGGCGATACTGTCAAAGCGTCAACTACTGTTGTATTGTATTGTGTGTTTTTTTTTATGGAAGTAAGTGTATGCTGTATATCGCGGTTGCTGAGCGAGAAAACAACGCATTCATATCACAATGCCGAGGCTAGTAGAAAGTCTATCCTGAGGTAGCGTTACAAAATGTTGTTGAGAAGCAGTAGGTACATTTTTATTTTACTTCTTTTTTTACCAGTTTACGATATATTTACCAAGTTCGTGTAAGCTCATCAAAAAGGAATACATATTGATTAGTCACACCGAGGTTAAAGTAAAGTCGGTATCGAAATACAATTGTAATGGTGCAGAGATATTGGCAAAACTGCGGACTTCAGGTGCTTGCACCACTGCACTGCACCGCAAGCACCTGCGGTGCAGAGTGTCAGCATTATTATAGTTTTACCTCAACATCATTCTAGGTCGTATTTATTCACTGACTCCGAAAAGTCACTTTATGCGATAACTTTGGTTGGCGAAGTACGGAAAGGCTCCTAAAATCGTAAGACCATTTCTAACTAACTAATTCGCCGAAATCTACACTGACAACCCATACATAAAATTCAACTCACTTGCATATGAGTCCTCAATAAAACAATCATCCAAACAAAAAACATAAGGGACAACGTTATCGGACTAGTTAAATCGAAGAGGCATCGTCTATTCAACACCTTCTATGACATCTCCGAAGAACCGTTCCCCTGAACATGCAACAGTAGAGGAGTCGGCGGCGACGGTGTTCTCGTCAACACGGGTTTATCCACTAATTTCCAAAACACTGGCAATGAATTTGGAGAAGCAGCTGATCATGTGATTGCAATGTAGATTTCCATCTTTTTGTATGTGTTATTGAAACGTTTGGCGCAGTAAATTGCATATAATTACACCCTTCCAGGCTCTAAAGAAAGCGATATTGCCGAAACGTCGGCTACTGTTGTGTTGTATATGTTTTTTGTACGGAACTAAACATATGTACGAAATCACCAAATGCCATCGATGATATCCACTATGAGATATTGTGGAAGGAAAAGTTAAGCTGTCAAATGATGCTGATTGCACAGGCGAAGATTGGTAAACAGAATTGCTTCACAACATGAGATGCTGAAAGATCTGTTTGCAGACGGGGAATTTCCACAGATGGTCATTCTGTTCAACGGATTTATCCAAGATTTGACAGCGTACTCGTTTGGTGAACTTAGCACTACGAACAACAACGGTGATTAAACGAAAAGATCGAAATGCACATGTATTTCAAATGCTTTTATCCGATTTTCTCAAGGCAAGACAATTCTTTTCATCTCTGTCTTTGCCTTAGAAAAAAGCAGCGGATTGAGTTTTGCTCCACGGCAGCACGTACATTACATCCACGTAGCCGTATAGATGTGTACAGCTGGTTTTTTTAGTACTAAACAAGCCATTAGGTCAATTTTTTTTGAAATCGGCTTTAATTTTTTCCACAACATGACGAACAAGCTTCAAAGTGTAGCTGACCGGATAAGTTTAGTAGGAGCATATTGGTAGTTGCACAGGTTGACGAATAATGATGGCATTGCGTACTTATCCACTTCATATGTGCAACCGACGATGAACAGTGGCCGTACAATGAAAATAAAAAAGTGAAAAGGTAAAGCGATCGGCGTCATTACTCTCTTAAGGATGCGCTATGCTTTCCACGTTATTAATGGTCGTAGAAGCAATTGTTTCTAGTCATTTACTTATTCTTTCAGCAAAGCCTCGAAACAATTTTCCCACGCTGGAAGGACGGATAACTTTTCTCGCCCGGAGGCGAAGTCGAACTAAAGACCGCTTGTAACTAGCGGATAGCTTATGGCCCATCTGTTAACATGTTTTCGTGGTCGAACAAGTCTCATAATAATTTCTTGGGATCTAGAGCTAACACGAAGTCCCAACGTCTTCGCCGTTATTAGAGCTGATGACCTGAGTCGATGGTCCACAGCTGTTTTCCTTCTCGATGTAGCTTCTTCGTCGTCTTACCGAGTCGGATCTTCTTCAGAAGTACACCTCTCGAATGAGGCAAGCTCACCCAACAGCGCTTTTTTATACAAGAAGACTGTTGTTGACAGGGCTACTACGCACTGATAATAATTTGTCGCTATTTATTGTTGTTTTGCATTTCGCTATGTGCTATCTAACATAATACGGACAAATGCAGTGTCGATTATCCGTTGGAAAACAATTGGTTTCTACGATAGACTTCCCATTAACCCTGGGACTAATCGAATATTTCTACAAATGAAGAGAACAGAAGGAGAAGTCTCAGAAATTGGTGCGAGAAATTGTTTCGCTAATGGCTACGAAACTATAGATCGTCGGGATAGGTTTTGAAGAAATCCTAAGCCCTCAAAGGTTACTCCAGCGGTAATAATGTTTCATTTATTCTGCTCCTCAGTTTAAACAAACAACAACGGTAGAGACGGTGATTGTGTGCGTTGGGGTACCGTTTATCTATTCTCTTGTGAAGCGTGGGGGGCGAATAGACTGGCGAAACGGGTAGACCACTCTGCATCCTCATAAAGGAACACCCTTTCCGTAAACCTAAAATTGAACCAAATGCTCCACTAGGTGCTCGTAGAAAGCAGAGACGTAACGGAAAGATTTTTGAATAAAAGTTACCATCTTCGCACAGAAACGGAAGCAGGAGAGAGCAAATTGAAGCATGTCTCATAATCATGCGAGATCTCACAGTATTTAAGACTGATATTTTAATGGGAGGGGCACATCACGCCTCTATGTGATGTCTGTCCGGTTGGTCACCAGGTGACATACTCAGGGAAAAAACACAGACAGTAATGAGTGAGCGAAGAGACTATTTTGTGCTTAATGCAATTAAAGTCTTGGTTAAAGGATCTCTGTTTGGTAATAGAGGTTTTGGCTGGATAGATTGCAGTCAACATGACCTTTCCAATCTCTAAGGAAAGCGAAAACCTAATCGTCAGCTTGTTCAATAGTAACAAATGAAGTAAAAAGGTCGCATTGGTTCATTAACAGAACAGTGAAAGAAATTCTCATCAACGGGTAATCATCACCTGTATCACCTGTAGTCCCGTTAATCGTTGAATAACTCGAGCGGGCGCCAGTAAAAACTCCATTTCTCTCGGTTGCGTACAAGAGTAGCCCAGTGAGTTCTGATCGCTCTAGAGACTTATCGAGAATCATATCTTTCTTCTAGGCTCTTCGGAAAAAACTCCGACCATCGAATGGGTGGTCTCCCTGCTGTACGTTTGACATCCCGAGGAACCCAGTCACTAACGGCTCTTGTCCATCGGTTGCCAATCATACGCATTTCGTGTCAGGCCCACCTCATCTTCGACTGTTTGGCGTACAGAACGGCATTTGATTTTTGATTGTTGACGCAGGTTGGAGCTTCAGATCCCAGCCCTTACTTGTGTGAAACGGAATATTCGTCGCATCGTCCTTTCGACTGCAGGTTCGATAACGCTGAGTGATCCTTCATCTTGCTCAGGCATTGACCAGGTTTCTGGCGCATACGTTAGTGTAGAAGGCATAGTTGTATCGAAAAGGTGGGTACGGAGTCGGGTGTTCTTTGTTTTCGTCACTACATCATCGACGCTCTTGAAAGCTTACCAAGCCGCTCGTTTTCTTCTACTCAGCTTTAGAGCTAAGTCGTCCATTATATTGATTTCCCGACCTAGATAAACATAACTGCAGCATTCGGAGATATTCGTTCCGTTGAGCATGAATGGAGCAAACGAAACCAATCCGTTCTTCATAAACATCGTTTTCTTCAGATTTAGTCGAAGACCAATCTTTCCACACGCATTATCACAGTCCGCAAGCATACGTTCCGCTTGGCTAATGTCTGGCGTTATAAGGACGATATCATCAGCAAAGAGGAGATGTAACTGCCGACCATCGATTTTCACTCCCATATTATCCCATTTCAATGTTCGCATGACGTTCTGGAGGGTGGCTGTAAATAATTTTGGCGAGATTGTATCGCCCTGCCTAACTCCTCTTTTGACGTCAACGTTAATATCGTTGTAGAATGGTAATGTTAAAGGGGCTTGGTTGTTAAATTTTTGTACAGCTCACGAAGATTCTTTATGCGCTGAGTAGGGACTCCTTGACTATCAAGGGCTTCCATGACTGCTTCTATCTCAGTTGAATCAAAGGCCTTCTTTAAATCGATATGAGCATGAAAGAAAGGTCATTCGTACTTTAGCGATAGTTCAGTAAACCTTGTTATCATGTGGATGTGCTCCATCGTTCTAAATACTTTGCGAACCCTGCTTGGCTGTCCTTCGTCCACAGTTTTGTCAATCCTGTTTACGGTGACTCGAGTAAAATGCTTGTAGACGACAGACAGCAAGCAAGTTAGGTGATAGTTGCCGATTTCGTGTAGGTCACCCTTCTTGAACAATAGCACTGTCTTGCTGGTCTTCCACTGAGTGGGATCCTTGCAATCATTCAAGTATCGTGCGATGAGGAGCCAGTGTGTTTACGAAAACTGGTGGAAGGTTATTCAGGTGTTCAGATCTAAGCCTCTCCGGGCCTAATGTTGTTCGTTTTTTCACAGACGAAATGGCATGTCGGATTTCGGAAGGGAGAACTGGTGGTACAACATATCCATCCTCTTTTATTCAATATAATGGAAGGTGGACGTGGCCATTACTGGCCGACCATTAATGCTGATCTTCTCTTTTTAAGATCATTTTTCATCGCCTGTCTGCATCGTTTTTGACGTTAGTTTGCCTTTCCCTGCAGCTCGGGCGATTCCACGCTGGCGTATTAGCTCGGGAGTTTCTGGTCACAGACGTCTCTTGGTGACTTTCGAACTCTCAGCTTTCGCAGCACTAACGTGGAGATGTTGAATGAGAAGATCGTATTCTTCGTCGATGTTATCGACAATGGCACCTTTCCAACAGCCGACTAATGAATTGAATAAGTCCCGTTATACGGTGGTTTTGGACTTTGGATTTTGAATTTAACACTTTTTTTCCTTTTCGCGAAAAATAGAATCTTGCACGAAGAAGGTGATGGCTGGATCCTGTGTACAAGTTTGGGATAACAGCGACATCGGTTATGCAAAGCTTTCTATTTACTATGATGTGGTCCATTTCGTTATGGTACTTTCCATAGGAAAGCTCCAACGTCCAGCAGTGAGGATGGGGCTTCTGGAATTGCGAGTTACCATGGATGGTCCTAGTCGCCATGATAAATTCAGATGGCCGCTCACCCTGTTCGTACCATCCTAGCTCATGGGTCCCAATGTAACGTTCTTTCTGGTCTAATTTTGGCATTGAAATCTACAATGATGACCTTAAGAATGTCTGTTGAACTTCTCCAAGTCAATATAGAACGCTTCTTCTTCTACGTCATAGTTTGATGTCGGTGCGTAAACGACGGAGATTGTCGAAGCCGGCATTGACCCACATCTTTTTAATCGTAAACGTCCGATTCGGATTGTAAGCTGTTTGCATGAGTCGATGTTCACGGACAAACTCGTGTTGACGAGAACGCCGACGCCGTCAACTCCTCTACTGTCGCATGTTCTTAATAACAGTTCTTCTCCAGTGTGATAGCCGGCGTTAAATGGGTGGCCTCGTCTCGCCTCGGTCAGGCCGATGACGTCGTACCTTATCATTCTTGCTTGCGTGAGCAAGTCTTCTATCGAGGACTCGGATGCAAGTGTACGCGCGTTGTAGGTACAGATCGTCACCATAGTTCTTGATCCAGGCAGCTTCCATTGGCCCTGAGATTGTCGCCTACAACTCTATTGTCGCATGTTCTTAATAACAGTTCTTCTGCGATGCCATAGCCGGCGTTAAATGGGTGGCCTCGTCTCGCCTCGGTCAGGCCGATGACGTCGTACCTTATCATTCTTGCTTGCGTGAGCAAGTCTTCTATCGAGGACTTGCGAAATTGGGGTCTCTTTCGGGGTAATTAGGCCCATTTTCTTTACTTTGTTTAGCTTTTTGATACCCACTTATAGCTTGCTGGGCTTTGAACGTGAGCGCTGGGTATACCCATGGGTTGCTTGCCAGGCTCTCCCAGAGTGGACATGGAGCTTATTTGTTGGAGGCGACTGCTAACCGCCTCCCATATACTTCCCTGTCACTTGATTGCAAGCTTTTGGCCGAATTGACTCGTAGAATAAAATCCGCATAAGTGAGAACGCACGCACACTCGCATGCATGAATAGGCCTAGCAAATACGGAAAGTATATGGGAAATCGGCGGAGCAAAAACAGGGAATCCTAGTCTGGATTCACCCGCGTAAACCAAAGGTCGCTTTTGTTTCGCGACTAAACCCCAATCTGCCACATAGAAAAGCCCTCCACTTAGCTTAGCGACTAAGTAGCTCGTAATCGCTTATAGGAGGGGGATCCGTGCCCGGTTAGCGATATCTACAACAATCATCCTGTTTGGAAGAGCGCTGCCTGGTGAGCTCTCTTCATTCAGTCTGTTCCCTTAAAGAAGATCCGACTCCGCATCCGCACGACGACGACGACGACCACATTGAGTAGATGAGCAACTGTGGACCATCGGGTCAGGTCATCTGCTCGGATTAAGTCGAGGACATCGAAACGTTAAATGAATGAATTTGCTTATCAACCTGAGGTTAGCTTAACAATCAAGAATGTATCAATCATTATTACCGAGGTTAAATGTTAGTCGGTTTGAAAATTATTTCTTTGATATCCTTACAATAACGGTAGTAATCAGACTGGACTAATTTTTTACCTTCACTTAGTGTAATATAGAGCTATCTACTTGAACATTCGGATGGTTAGTCACCATCCATGTGGGTCTATGCTCGTAGAATACTCACTTCATTTGCTCGCTTTTGCTGTTTAAGGTACTTAGAGACATTAACAACTGCTACCTTATGACCACTCCTGATTGTTTAGCAGAATTTTATATAAATTTCCTTTTTTGTACTTTGAACGTGTCTGTTTTGTCGTGAAATGGCTTTCTTCGTCTTCTCTGGGCAAAAGTGCAACGAATTTAGAGGTGTACGGGAGTATATGTATAATTTTTCTTACTTCATAGAAAAGGAAATACACGGCTAGGATTTTAAATGTTTCTTAATCAATACGTATTTTTCCTTGATGAGCTTACACGAGGTTGATAATAATCTTTATTATCGGCTAACGTTTCGACGTCTTCGTCTTCATCAGAGCCGATGATCCGAGTCGATGGTCCACGCTTGTCTTTCGCCTCGATGTGGCGGCTTCGCCTTCGTGTCGAGTCAGGTCTTCTTCAGCGTTCCGTCTCCTCGAATGAGGCACACTCATTCAGTGGTGCCCTTTTATACACGATGCTGATGGTAGATATAATGATAATGTCCGTTGATAACTATTTGTTTTTCTTCCGGACATATATCATCGCGCACATCGTGCAGAAGTCGGTGTTATCATTAGCTAGCACAAAGCGTATTAATGCTTCGAAACCGACTTTCCTTGAACCTCGGTGTGCTTAATCAATACGTATTTTTTTTTTCTTGATGAGCTTACACGAGGTTGATAATAATATTTATTATCGGCTAACCTCGGTTACTCGGTTATCAACCTCGTGTAAGCTCATCAAAGAAAGAATACGTATTGATTAAGCACACCGAGGTTCAAGGAAAGTCGGTTTCGAAGCATTAACACGCTTTGTGCTAGCTAATGATAACACCGACTTCTGCACGATGTGCGCGATGATATATGTCCGGAAGAAAAACAAGTTGTTATCAACGGACATTATCATTATATCTACCATCAGCATCGTGTATAAAAGGGCACCACTGAATGAGTGTGCCTCATTCGAGGAGACGGACCGCTGAAGAAGACCTGACTCGACACGAAGGCGAAGCCGCCACATCGAGACGAGAGAAAAGCGTGGACCATCGACTCGGATCATCGGCTCTGATGAAGACGAAGACGTCGAAACGTTAGCCGATAATAAATATTATTATCAACCTCGTGTAAGCTCTTCAAAGAAAGAATACGTATTGATTAAGCACACCGAGGTTCAAGGAAAGTCGGTTTCGAAGCATTAACACGCTTTGTGCTAGCTAATGATAACACCGACTTCTGCACGATGTGCGCGATGATATATGTCCGGAAGAAAAACAAATAGTTATCAACGGACATTATCATTATATCCACCATCAGCATCGTGTATAAAAGGGCACCACTGAATGAGTGTGCCTCATTCGAGGAGACGGACAGCTGAAGAAGACCTGACTCGACACGAAGGCGAAGCCGCCACATCGAGACGAAAGAAAAGCGTGGACCATCGACTCGGATCATCGGCTCTGATGAAGACGAAGACGTCGAAACGTTAGCCGATAAAAAAGATTATTATCAACCTCGTGTAAGCTCATCAAGGAAAAATACGTATTGATTAAGCACACCGAGGTTCAAGGAAAGTCGGTTTCGAAGCATTAAATGTTTCTGTTTCCCACTACCAAATAGTGTCACACTTCTCAAGAAGAACGCTTCAAAATTTTTCTCTCATTGCTACTTATTGGTAGGAAACAGTTTATCCTTCTTTGATCAGATACTAATTTTAGATGAGCTTCATTAACCAAACGTTGAATCTGGAGCTAGCGCATTCGATCGTACAGCAGGCGGTGGCTTCGTGCAAGAAATGCAGGGTGATTGACTACACTCAGGTGTTCACAATCAACAGCACCTACCAAACATTCGACGACCGAACTCTCCTCGCTTACATTAGCTCTAACCTTCATTTCACACCCTATGGTCTTCATCGACTACGACCATTCTTCAAGCGAATATGCGATCATATTTCCTAACTGGCATTATTTTGTCGGAGATAAATATGATAACATAGTATGGTTTAACGTAATGTCATAACAAAAATATTATATCGCTCAAAATATAATAAAAGTGAAAAGTGATTGAGGTCTATTCCTACAGACCAGTCACAGAGTTCACACTTATTTTCTTCCATCACTAAAAGCGGTTCGCAAGTTTTCTTAAAAATTCCAGGCCGACTTCCTTTTAATCTTGGCATTGTTCGACAAGTCAGTATTTTAATTGTTGAGCGGAAGGTTGACTTCTGACAAGGTTGTCAGAAGTATGCGAGATTTTTAAGACGGAATCCGTAGCAAGGCTAGAATTCAAGCATAACGTAGGAATGGACAACAGGAAGAAAAGGCATTACCATTACCTCACCACCTCTCCATACTTCGAGCTTGCTTTAGGCGACAAGACCCTAAAGGCCAAGTACACATCGGCTTTCGTATGTTTTTTGGATGAAACTCTCAAAATCCTAAATCACTATCCTGAACAAAGTTTTGTTCCGACCTCACAGCAGCGCAAAAATGGGTTATGCGACCTGTTCGAAAACTAATGAAATATGAAACTGTTAGACCCCCACGATGATGCTGAGACATTTACAGAAGTCAAAACCCTAGGCCAACCTTGAACCAGCGATTACTCTTTTCGGGTTTGCTTTTCCTTTCCCTGAGCCAGTCTTTTTTACCCTAATGATGCTATCACAGTCATCAGTGAACGGCAGACCTGGGAGCACAAATCGGCGTTGAACCAAGTTAAGTTCGAGTTAAATCTAGTTAGCTGTTAGCTAAGTTAGCTGTTCTCGAAATCATAATACTTAATTGACAGGAGCTGTGAGCATCGTTATAAAAAACTGGCTGAGAAAATGGAAGAGCAAGGGCTTCAAAGGATTTGTGGGTAGCACGTAAGCCCCCCACCCTTGGAAGAGATAGTTGTGGGTTCGAAGCTGGACTGCGGCTCAACTTTACAAATATCTCAGCATCATTGTGGTTGTTTTTCACATAGTGCGCTGCCATGGAAAAATAATAAGAAGCAAATATAAAGCTCAATATTGAAGTAGTTAGTGAAAAGGTTGAAGAATTTGTAGTATTTCGGAGTTAGCAAGATGTTAAGATGACGAGAAGACATCTTGGACTTGCTTCTATTCTACTGCTTTCGTATTAGAAACAACTGAAAACTCAGTACCGCAAGTCAATTGCGCAATGTGTCAAAGTGCCAAGGGCGGTACATTAAAAACCATTAGTTATTTCTCAAATTGCGATCGCACTACCAACATCCTAAGTATTTATTTGCTAATTAATGGCATAATTTAGTATTCACTGGCGATCTTGATTTCATGGGTCTTCCAAGGTTGAAATATAAATCCATAATCAGCTGTGCTGATGGACCAATGGATAGAATAATATTGTTTTAAACCACAATTTTAAATTATTATTTACTACCTACTCTTTTTAACAGCAGGGTATATATTGAGATACATAACTTCAATGATGCTGAGATATTTGTAAAACTCCGAACCGTAGGTGTCTGCGATGGGGAACGAACGTGCTATTCTTCTTTCCGGGGAGTAACGTGTTCGCCACCACACCATGCGGGTCCTTCATTCCGCCTGTCTCTCAACTAGCTCTATTAATCTTTTGCCATCAGCATTCACCCGTCACTGGGATTGATCTGATGAACCCAAATTGGCAAAGAACCCAGTTAAGCTAAGGTTGCAGTTATAACCACAATTTTATCTTATTATTTACCGCCTACCCTTTTTAACGGCAAATCGATAAAACTAGCTGAAAGACAGGCGAAACGAAGGACACGCATGGTGTGGTGGTGAACGCGTTACTCCCCGGAAAGGAAAATAGCGCCTTCGTTCCGCACCGCAGACAGCTGCCGTCCGGAGTTTTACAAATATCTCAGCATCATTAAAAATATGTTTTTAGCCCTATTAGTTAGCTACTTGTTGAAACATACTCCAGCCCGTCTTACAAGCACCCAGATGTTTCGGATCGTCTATATAACGCAAGTCCTAACAACGCGTACGTAATAGAGTGTTTCGACGTTAGTGCCCCTGTGTTTTGAATAACACCGCTGTGTAATCCATCCCTCAACTTCTTATGCAATGCAGAGGAGCTATATTCATGCATGGTCCCTTGATCCAGCATCCTATGATCCTCCTAAAAGAGTTCCAAAATTATTCATTCTATAGATGGCCCTAGAAGTGTTTCGTACAAACAAGAGAATTGGCAGTAAGGCAGCGACTTGAACGAAGCCTTGTCAATGCCTTTATTTCTAATGTTGAACCCCCGTACTAGGTCTGTGCTATACTCTAGGCAAATCAATTACTATTTTGTCATCTGCTCAACGCAAGAGGAGTTGGACAAATGTTTTGAATTGTTAGACCAGTCAAAACACATATAATTCAACCAGGAGAAGCTAAAGCAAGACTGGTTACCGTCCACGAAAACGTTCACATCGGCCTACCAAAAAAGCCTACTGCACCAAATAGTACCGAAAGCCAGGCAACAAAAACATGCTGGTTCATTTCTTCTCGTCCCACCTTCCACGCGCTGAAACGAAGATTGTAAGAAGCATGTTTCGGAAGCCACTAGTGCGTGTAAAGCCAGGAGGAGGAATGTCTGAATTTGAGACAATTAACTATTTTCAGCAGCAAAAAGCAGCAGCTTTTCAGGAAAAAGACCGAAAACCCTAAAACGACGCCTCTAACAAAATAGAGTGCCGTTTAGCTCGCCGTTGTTTTTCAACCAAACGCAGCTGCAAAGAGCTGCTTAAAAAGTGTCGATTAATAGACTTGGGTGGCAAGGATCAGAATACTGCCGCACACACTAAAACATCAATGCCTACTATTTCTAATGGCAGGGTATAATGCGAAGTAAAACTACAGCGATTCTGAGATATCTGCAAAACTCCGGACCGCAGGTGTCTACGGTGGGAACGTTGCTCTCCGGAAAGGACAACAACACGTTGCTCTCCGGAACGGACAATAGCGCGTTCGTTCCCCAAAGCACGCACCTGCGGTCCGGAGTTTTGCAAATATCTCAGAATCGCTGTAGTTATATTTCGCATAATACCCTGCCATTAAAAATAGTAGGGAGTAAATAAAAAACGGTTAAAAAACATGCTGGTTCATTTCTTCTCGTCCCACCTTCCACGCGCTGAAACGAAGATTGTAAGAAGCATGTTTCGGAAGCCACTAGTGCGTGTAAAGCCAGGAGGAGGAATGTCTGAATTTGAGACAATTAACTATTTTCAGCAGCAAAAAGCAGCAGCTTTTCAGGAAAAAGACCGAAAACCCTAAAACGACGCCTCTAACAAAATAGAGTGCCGTTTAGCTCGCCGTTGTTTTTCAACCAAACGCAGCTGCAAAGAGCTGCTTAAAAAGTGTCGATTAATAGACTTGGGTGGCAAGGATCAGAATACTGCCGCACACACTAAAACACCGATTGGTTCGTAACCACATGTATCATTCTCTTTGTGTGAAACGAAATTCTATAATGCGCACTCTAACGGTCCAAATAGTACCGAAAGCCAGGCAACAAAAACATGCTGGTTCATTTCTTCTCGTCCCACCTTCCACGCGCTGAAACGAAGATTGTAAGAAGCATGTTTCGGAAGCCACTAGTGCGTGTAAAGCCAGGAGGAGGAATGTCTGAATTTGAGACAATTAACTATTTTCAGCAGCAAAAAGCAGCAGCTTTTCAGGAAAAAGACCGAAAACCCTAAAACGACGCCTCTAACAAAATAGAGTGCCGTTTAGCTCGCCGTTGTTTTTCAACCAAACGCAGCTGCAAAGAGCTGCTTAAAAAGTGTCGATTAATAGACTTGGGTGGCAAGGATCAGAATACTGCCGCACACACTAAAACATCGATTGGTTCGTAACCACATGTATTCTCTTTGTGTGAAACGAAATTCTATAATGCGCACTCTAACGGTAGAGACGTTGGTCGCACATCTTCGAGTGCGGTTTACGAAATTGCATAATACGCCCTAATGGTTTAGACGGTGTTTGCATAAGTTCGGGTACAGTTTATCTAATCTTTAGCAAAACTCATGAAGACGAATACGTTGGCGAAACGGGAAGACTATTCTGCATTCGTATAAAAGAACCCTACTCGATAAATTTAACTGAAACCACATACTCCACTAGGCATGCGCTGAACATAGAAACATAACGGAGAACATTTTGAAGTAAAAGCCACTATCCTCGCATAGAAATCCAGCACATCGACGCGTAGAGTTTTTGAAGCGTTTTGGATTATTTCCAAAAATCCAGAAAGGAGCCGCATGGAGGGGTGTTTCGTGATTACGGGTGATAATGTCCCACTTTCCCAGTCTGATTTCCCGGGACAGAAACATTCCTCATTCATGTTACACGCTGTGCTGCTGGTTTCTAACAATGACTGGAAGACTTACAAAGGTCAAAACTGTGAATGCTTAAAAAAGTCTTTGATTAATTTGTTGGTGTGATTTGATTTTGTGTCGAAATGTTAAAACTGCTTCGCTGAGCAAATTCCTTGTCGGTTTGACCTTATTTCAACTTTTGAGAATGGGAAAACGCCGAAGCCGCAGCCATTATTGAACCACAATAATGAGATTAATAGAAACTCGGTCCATGGAAGTGATACCACAAGTTAATTCATTGGTACCTTCTCATAAAAACAGTCTGTTAAAGACAATATGGCTGGCACAGGTAATGTTTTGCATCATATGACTTATCCCTTTCTCCCAAACTTGTGTAAAATGGTTAAACTCGTCAGCACTCTTTATCATTACCCTCATATCCATTTTCATCGTTGTAAATAGTGATAAGGAAAAAGTTGAATTTTGAGATGCATTTCGGCCAGACAAGCTGCAGATAATGGATCAAGTGGAAGGCACACGTTATTCTGAAGTGGTTCAGAGTGTGGTCATGGAACCGTCAGTTCCGGTGGTATCTCATCTTTGGTCGTACTTTACTTCTACCAAATTTGTCAAAGACATTGGAGAAGCGGCAAATATTGTAAAGGTATGCACAGCAAAAGCTTTATACATAAAGTATTTAGAAGGATATATTATAAAAAAAAGTTAGTTGAGGATGTTTCTAGGGTCTGAGGAATAAGACACAGAACCTGAGACGTTCCATAGTTTTATGTCGAACATTCAGAAATGACATATGATGCCAAAGCTACCTTAACGGAAAGCTAGCTTCTTCTCTGTGATTTGTATTTCGGAAAAAATGTAAAAATAGTGGGGCAAACACTAAAAATAATGCGGTCCTATTCGTGTCCGTAGAGCGAGGAGTGGGCATCATTACCAAACCCTGTTGCCGGCAAAAACGAATGAAGGCTTTGATGACGATCGGTGAAATCATTGACCGATTAGCTGGATTACAAGAGATGCGCGGACGTGTGGCATCCTTAAGTAGAATGCATGATTATCTGAAGCATTCGTGCACTCGTAGTGCCAAATCGCCGTTCTTTTAAAACAAAAATTTTACAACGCTTAGATATTTGAAAAACTCCATTGACGGGTGATTGCTGATGGCAGCGATCGATAAAGCTAGCTGAGAAACAGAAATGAAGGTCCCGCTTGGTGGGACGGTAAACGCATTACTCCCCGAAATGGATAATAGCGCGTTCGTTCCCTACCGCAGACACCTGCGGTCTGATGTTTTGCAATATCTCAGCACTATAGAAGTTATATTTCGCGACATACCTTGCCATTAAAAAAACAGGCACTAAATAAAAAGGCTAACTACAACGACGTTGAGTTATTTGTAAAACTATGAAGTGCAAATGCCTGCGGTGGGGAGCGAACGCTACTGTCCTTTTTAGGGAGTAACGCGTTCACCACCACACCATGCGAGTCCTTCGTTTCACCTGCCTCTCAGCTAGTTCTATCGATCTTTCCCATCATCAATCACCCATCAGAAGGATTGACCTGGGAATCCCAAATCGGCAACGAACCCAGTTAAACTGAGGCTGCAATTATAATCACAATCTTAACCGGTTTTTATTTAATGCCTACTATTTCTAATGGCAGGGTATAATGCGAAGTAAAACTACAGCGATTCTGAGATATCTGCAAAACTCCGGACCGCAGGTGTCTACGGTGGGAACGTTGCTCTCCGGAAAGGACAACAACACGTTGCTCTCCGGAACGGACAATAGCGCGTTCGTTCCCCAAAGCACGCACCTGCGGTCCGGAGTTTTGCAAATATCTCAGAATCGCTGTAGTTATATTTCGCATAATACCCTGCCATTAAAAATAGTAGGGAGTAAATAAAAAACGGTTAAAAACGTTAAGACAAAAATTTTACCCTTTAAATTCATTTCACACAACCTATCGTCACATTCACCGCACATATCCAAATACTTCTTTTATTCAATTTATTTCCTCTCATCCATCGTTCACTAAGATCTTCGACGCTTTCATGTGTCGGTTCAATTGCTGCATGAAAATGGTTGCCTTCTTTATGAATCTAGTCTAATCCTGATCGAGTCATTCCTCCCCCAACGCTTAGAATAGCTGTGCTAGAAAGTTGCACCGTGGATTTGAGAATAGCGGGTTGGATCCAGACTAGTTTGGCACAAATTTTTCGGTCCGAGAAAGATGAGAAGCTTGGTGGGCCCGTGATGTTTACAAAAGTGACAAGTTTACAAAAATGCTTGTGTTTGGACCGTCAATTCCCACTGTTCACTGGTGACTGAGATTGCTACGAGATTTTTAATTTTTTTCAACTCAATCAGTTCATAGTGTTTTGTAGATCGATCTGTTCCATTTTTACGTTGGTTTCCTTTTCCTTTCCAACTCGATTTTAGAACGCCGTGGTAGAAGCTGGGCGTCGGATTTACCTTACGAGATGTGAACGACGAGTGGCCGCAGCCCAACGAAAGCAACGGCCCGGTAAGCCGAATACTGGACTCTTTCCAAGCTGTATTACTCTGTTTTCTTCTCATTCCTCCCCCAACGCTTAGAATAGCTGTGCTAGAAAGTTGCATCGTGGATTTGAGAATAGTGGGTTGGATCCAGACTAGTTTGGCACAAATTTTTCGGTCCGAGAAAGATGAGAAGCTTGGTGGCCTGGGAATCCCAAATCGGCAACGAACCCAGTTAAACTGAGGCTGCAATTATAATCACAATCTTAACCGGTTTTTATTTAATGCCTACTATTTCTAATGGCAGGGTATAATGCGAAGTAAAACTACAGCGATTCTGAGATATCTGCAAAACTCCGGACCGCAGGTGTCTACGGTGGGAACGTTGCTCTCCGGAAAGGACAACAACACGTTGCTCTCCGGAACGGACAATAGCGCGTTCGTTCCCCAAAGCACGCACCTGCGGTCCGGAGTTTTGCAAATATCTCAGAATCGCTGTAGTTATATTTCGCATAATACCCTGCCATTAAAAATAGTAGGGAGTAAATAAAAAACGGTTAAAAACGTTAAGACAAAAATTTTACCCTTTAAATTCATTTCACACAACCTATCGTCACATTCACCGCACATATCCAAATACTTCTTTTATTCAATTTATTTCCTCTCATCCATCGTTCACTAAGATCTTCGACGCTTTCATGTGTCGGTTCAATTGCTGCATGAAAATGGTTGCCTTCTTTATGAATCTAGTCTAATCCTGATCGACTCATTCCTCCCCCAACGCTTAGAATAGCTGTGCTAGAAAGTTGCATCGTGGATTTGAGAATAGTGGGTTGGATCCAGACTAGTTTGGCACAAATTTTTCGGTCCGAGAAAGATGAGAAGCTTGGTGGGCCCGTGATGTTTACAAAAGTGACAAGTTTACAAAAATGCTTGTGTTTGGACCGTCAATTCCCACTGTTCACTGGTGACTGAGATTGCTACGAGATTTTTAATTTTTTTCAACTCAATCAGTTCATAGTGTTTTGTAGATCGATCTGTTCCATTTTTACGTTGGTTTCCTTTTCCTTTCCAACTCGATTTTAGAACGCCGTGGTAGAAGCTGGGCGTCGGATTTACCTTACGAGATGTGAACGACGAGTGGCCGCAGCCCAACGAAAGCAACGGCCCGGTAAGCCGAATACTGGACTCTTTCCAAGCTGTATTACTCTGTTTTCTTGTAACTGGCGAAGTGCATGGAGATTTTTTGTTAACGTTGCGCCTATAGTCGGTTCGTTTTCGGGAGGATTTGCATTTTGTTTCAGAATTTTTTGAAGCCGAACTAGAAATATTAGTGATTAGAGGCGAGAAAAATTTATTCATAAAGAACATCAAGTACTAACAAAAACCGGAAACAGCTTACCGCACACCTCAAAGCTTCTGTGTTCTTGACGACAAATGCTGTGATTAGTGCTAACAATGTGCTTAATTCAATGGAATTCTGAATGAGAGCGATATTTAGATCTGAAAGACGGCTGGAGCGCACTGGACCTTGCAAATAAGTTTAAACTCGCTCCCCTTGATGATAAAATGGAAAGAGTTGACGGTACGGCATTAAACGTTGAAGAGTTTCAAGAGAAATATGAAGCGCCACGTATTCCTTGCGTAATCACTGGGTTGACGAGAAACTGGAAAGCTCACGAAAACTGGACAATCAGAGTGAGTCATTTTTATCCCATATATAGTTGCTTAATATAGATCTACATCTATCGTATTCTGTTCTTAATTTCACACCAAAACGAGCTACTAATAATGAAAATTTGGGTACTTCTGCTAGTTTTGGTATTGAATCCATTGGTAAATTTTTGCTACTACATTCACATCCCCTGCATTAATTTGTAACAGCAATAATAAACGCAGCTTTTATTTCAGCCAGGACTCTACTTATAATTTATGGTAAGCTATTATGTGTTAGCTGCTACTGCGCTAGCTTGCTGCTGCCGTTGCTACTCATGGTGGCAATATATTCTTTGGGCGCGTGTGGTGCAGCGGTCGAAGGCACTTTGCAATACACACTGGATCGATCCCCGTGCATAAGGCCAAGCAAGCCGTCCATCCCTTTGGGGTTGGGTCGGGAAACTGGTACCAGACTTGTCTGGGAGGATAGCAGCTCTGGTTCGATACATCGGTCCACTGGTAGTCATTGTAAAGGTCAAATTTGCATTCAATCACCTTTCTCAATGAAGTCGAATGCATGGCGCATCTCTCAGGGAGGATTGATCCAATGTGCATTGCAAAGCGCGATGATGATGATCAACTCCGAGAGCTTTATCCTTTTAATATATTTCTGTAATGATGTGCTTGCGGCATTGTTTTTTCCATTGCAGAAATTAGCACAAAAGTATGGTAATGTCCGGTTCAAGTGCGGTGAAAGAAAATATGGACGCCCTGTAATGCTGAAGTTCAAATACTACGCTGAATACATGAGAGAGAACGATGACGACAATCCACTCTACATTTTTGACGATTCTTTCGGAGAGGTAAAATCAATCTCTTAAGATGCTTACGCATTAAATAACTCCTACATCTGAGAACCGGTGGAAATCCAGTGAGAAAATGTTAGCAAAAATATCTGTAATGTAAAAGGTAATACGTTCAGAACACTACAGTTATAATAAAGTGATAACGTAATGTGTAATATTACTATGTGAATCGTCAATGAGCTCATTTAGTATGGTTTAGCGTAAATACACAAAGAAGCTGTTAAGCGACTACGAGGTTCCGCTAATATTTCGTGATAATCTATTCGAAATTCTCGGCACGCATGAGAAACGCCCACAATACAGGTAGAATAACCGCTGTCTACAAACACTTTTGTTTTCTTGAAAGTTTTCATAGCCGAACAATTGATGAAGTTATCTTCTGTAAGGCAACAAAGAGTGTCATAAGCACATCTGAACAATTTATAGATGAGAAGGATCGCCAGTATGAAGAACTTTGCTTGTATAGATCGTATGAATGCATTGTGTGAGCGAATCTGTATCTGTGTCTGTGTGTGTGTGTGTGTTGTGTTGTGTTGTGTTGTGTGTGTGTATATGTGTGTTTCTGTATGTGTGTTTCTGTGTGTGTGTGTGTGTGTGTGTGTGTGTGTGTGTGTGCGTGTGTGTGTGTGTGTGTGTGTTTCTGTATGTGTGTTTCTGTGTGTGTAACTGTGACCAAGTGTATACATGTGGTTGAATGAGTGTGAGGGTGTGTCTGTATGTCACCTGCGGAGAATTCTTTATACATTGTTCTTTCCACTTCGCAATGTTAAGAGATAATGTTGCTCTTGCTGCGGAAATTGCATTGTGAGCGATAGAACGCTTTAGATGGATAGTGATCGGACCAGCTCGCTCAGGAACCAACATCCATGTAGATCCACTTGGTACCAGCGCTTGGAATGCTTTGATCCACGGTCATAAGCGGTATTCATCATTTTTATTGGTTCACTACCACATTTTCATTTTTCCTGATATCAAAACTACACAATTTTGCTCAGTGATTTTGCGATGTTTTTACGAGCCATTATAGCTTTAGTATTTAGCTCGCGATAAACAAACGTTTGGTTGGAAACTAAAATCGTAACGGATTTTACGACTTGAAAAAAACGTTCTTGATCATCAAGAAGGAATATTTTCCATATTTAAAAAGCTCACATATAATATTTCGTGTCTACAACATTTTTTCATGTAATGTTAACCCCACACTGCCCTAGATAATGAACACACTGGTGAAAAAAATAGAAAAAAAAAGAGGAGGAAAAATCTCGTGTTGGAAACTTTGATGTAAATATCGCAAATTTTTTTCTTCATGGGCAGTTCTATTCACAATGTGCGCTGCCTTATCAAAAACACCAGAAGAAAATTTCCTCCAGCACAAATGACGTCAATTCCATGAAAAGAAGCTGCCGTACAAGAATGGACGGACATGAAAGTAGTTAACAATTTTTTCACCACAGTTGCTGTGGTTGTCGGTGACCACAAGACTTATCCAATACCTGCAGCGAAAGTAGTATTTACAATCTTAACCTTTTTATTTATTGCAACCTTTATTTACCTTTTTATTTACTTTATTTACTAGGTTCTAGTTTCGAACTAGCTGAAAGACAGACAAACGAAGGAGCCGTATGGTGTGGTAGTGAACGCGTTACTCCGAGCAAAGGATAATAGCGTGTTCGTTCCCGACCGCCGACACCTGCGGTCCGGAGTTTTGCAAATATCTTCTCAGCATTATAGATGTTATATTTCACACAGTCTTTATTTAAAGCACTATCGTGGAACCTATTCTTAGTGAATTAGTTAGTTAGTAAGAGTCTTATACTACAGACTGCGTAAGTTATTCTATGGATTAAATCCACAGCCCTGTCTTACGAATTTGGTCTGGTAGAAGCCTATCAATGTATCGCCATAAATTTGGGTTAGGAAAAATTTATATGAAAATCTCTACTTTCCCATCGCTGTAAACTGCTGTTCCAGCTGCATATTAGCGGCAGCTGTGTACTGAATTTTTGTATGTCCAGATATCTGTCTATATAGACTGCTCTGTCTATATAGACTAGCATTAATTCCTACAATTTTCTTCCACTGCAGACGTTTTTGTAAATGTCATTATCCGCAATTTTAGATGGGTGCTTATTCATCCGGATACACCAAAAGAATTGTTAAGAATCCCAAAATCACAACGAGGCATTCATCCCAAAGAGGCGATTACTTGGTTTTCCACTGTTTATAAGCGAATACATGATGGAGACTGGCCATTTCATAAGTACCCAGTGATCGAGTGCCAACAAAGACCGGGCGAAGTTATTTTCGTACCATGTGGTGGGTGATTTTTGCGGTAAGCTGAGTTTCACAATTTTGTTTAAAATTTTAGATGGTGGAGTTGCTTTATTACTTCTAACTGGACTTAACAATATATTAAGCTTGTAAACATCGGTCAGCAGATTTTCGTCACTTCCATTTTTCCCACACTTTCTTATTACTTTCGTAATAAAATGACCCAAGGTCACATTTTGGGCTAAACCTAGCATGTCTTACATTCCGTTCATTGACATGAATCTATCACAAAAGTTCTCAAATTTATGTGTGAGTAGAGCTACTACAAGGGCGCGTGTGGCGCAGTGGTTGGAGGCGCCACTGTGACACGCACGTGGAATCGATCCCTGCGCTCATAGCCCATGAAGCCTTCCATCCCTCCGGGGTCGGCAAATTGGTACCAGACTTGTCTGGGAGGATAACAGCACTGGCTCGATACATTGGTAGACCACCGCGAGTCATTGTACAGGTCAGATATACATTTAATCACCTCCAACGATACTTAATGAAGTCGAATGCATGGCGCATCCCTCAAGGATTGAACTACGTCGAAAGCTTTTATAGCTTTTTATAGCTTCTACTAGAGGATCATGCCATGTTCAGGAATGTGGGTGAACTTTGGCATTCTTACTGAACGCCATTGCTCTGCAAGTGCGTGCATTCTTGGGTTTTTGCACAAGCCATCTTCGAAATTCACGAATCAATAATTCGGAAGCAGCTCTTCCTTGACAATTTTGCTTTCAATTTTCCGACTGTAGAGAGTTGAGAATGGGCCCGATGAAAGTTTGAAACGGCGACCTTGCGCATTTTTGAATAGAATCTCTACCACTGAGTTTTCGGCGTAGTCATGTCTCATGCCAATATTTTCAACATTTCTAGTTGCTTAATCGTCACAGTTCTTTTTTTTAGATAATTGAGAACAGTACTTCTTAAGGCTTTCCTTGTTTCCACGAACATGGTTTGATTTAATACGTTTGTTTCATTACATCCATTGCGCAACATGTCAAATTTTGTATTTGTTTCAGGCTGGTGGCATGTGGTTATCAATGAAGACGACACCGTGGCGGTAACGGAAAACTTTTGTTCAAGGATTAATCTCGTTCACGTTTATTCGACAATTCTAAAATTCCGACCTGGATTGACTCGTATTTTTCTCAAAAGGTACAAATAAAAAACAAATTTGGTCTTTCAACCATTTTTGACAAAGCAGTAACATATATGAAGTCTACAATTCCTAAACCACTACCCTGATTCACGTTGACCAGTCTACAGTTAATTGTGTGGGCTAGGGCTAGATTAACTTGGTGCACCTCAACTACAATACCTTTTTAAACAAGTCTTCCATAAGCATAATTTTTGATTTTAAAAAATTTTGTTGTTTTACAAGTATTTTAATATCCTAAGATATCGTGATACCGTCATCAGACTTAACAGTCCACAAAAAACATTACAGTTGAAGCCAGTGAATTTTATTACTTTGCTTAACAAATTCAAATTCTGTTATCATAGGAATTTACTTATAATCATGAATTCTGTCCACTCTTTTGTATTGCTGAAGAAAGTGTTGTTATTAGTCACATTCTGGATCGGATTACACCCCATTTGATATATCGTATGACGGACTAATATGTCAACATTTCTGTGAGCCTCACCAATGATTAGATCAATTTTACTGAATACTGTTGAGATTGAGCGAGGAACGACCGGAACTCTTGGAAATCGTCTACAGTTCGCTGTTGGACCCAAAACCGATACTTGAGGACTATAGCTCGTCCAGTGTAAGCGAATGCAAAAAAGGCGAATCTGGTGGGAGTTGTAGTAGCAGCACTTCTGTTCTGGACAGTACGGAGCAGTCTGAATCCTCGGAGAGGTACGAATACTTCTCAATTTGCCATATATCTCTTCAGTGTCGATTACTATATGTTTGAATAATTTCTGCACAAGAGCTCCGATTACCGAATGTAATTATCATAGAGGCGGGTGAAATCTCGTAGTGGGAGAAAACAACTCGGTTTTGTTTAGACAAGAATAAGTTAAAAATCGATATCTTTTATAAGTGGTGTGCTGCGCAGTATTTGTTGTGTATTTCGGAATTTTTTTTCATAAGGAGTAATTATGACTTCTGTGAGATTATTGAGAAGTCGAAAAAGAATGTCACGACGAACATGTACAACAACACTTTATGGATTCTAGTGACGATGAGGCCAGTGATGAAAAGAATGAAAAAGAAGCGCCAGAGAAGAATGAAGATGAAGGAACTGAATCCGACGAATCAGATGATTCAGTGGAATCGGAAACCTATAGCGAATACGATTCGGATAAAGAAATTGATGACGATGACTTTAGTTCCGATGACGAAATTGACAGTTTCCATAGGTAGTGTTATAATTATGAAGTTTCTTTCTGACGTTCTTTATTTGTTTATTAGAATTCAGAAAACCACAACGCACTTTTAACAAGAGGCCTTGATGCTTGATGTTATTTCTGGACAAGATCAGACATTCAATATTGTTAGCTATTCTACCATCCTGAAGCATTCTCTTAAGGCCAGCTCTGCCAGCTTGCACCGCTCAAGATGGAGTGAAGAAGCGCTCCATCATTTCTAAGATTAGTTCTCCGGATTCTGTGAAAGAATCAGAAGCATAGACTAATTCAACACGTAGATGTCAATAAAAATCAGAGCTATCATAAAAATAATCGACAGCTTTGTGTAAGCTTTTTGTTTGTTCCTACTTTTCTGAGAACACTGAAGGAAACGTTTATTATAAACGCTAGCACCACCAATATAGAAATGTGTTAAGAGTCGTCTGCTAGCAAAAAACCAAATTCCAGTTCTCATGTAAAAGATCTGTTTAATTTTTTTCTCTATGGGGACGTTATGTCGTCAGTGAGATGTCTTTCAACTTCACAACCACAGATGACCAACGTTACTTTTGGCTCATCTTGTTTCTTCAAGTCAATAAATCTTTTAAAAAGAGCTTCTATGTCATTGAAGCCATTGTACTGTGAATTCGTGCAACAAATCATTGCATGAATTGCATATGTTACCTGCGTATTTCCTTCACAAAAAGACAGACAGTTAAGGCAGCGTGGCGTGTGAGCAGGTAATGCAAATGGGGTTAGTAGTAGCCTAAAAGCAACATTTTGCTTCCTTGAGATGAACATAGATGTAGGGAGCAAACTCCATGCTCCTTTTTCGCCGGTTTAGCACATCTATTTCGTGTTTACGAGAACGTATTTAAGCATAAGTGGGTGGATATGTTTATACCAATGTAGTGCGCTATTTCCGCTATTTACATCACGCTATTTTCTGCGTGCTACCAGTACTAGCGGACGAGTTTTCCGGGCATGAGTCGGAAAATCGACGAAGCAACGGGAAAACGCTGCAAAACGCACGAGGTTTTGGCTTGAGGCTTAGGGAGGAAGGAAAGTCGCACGTGACAACAATCCCGTAATTTCGTCGAAATTACAGTTATATCATCCCGATAGGCAAAGGATAAAATGATTCACGATTACTACTCGGATCGCATTAATAGCTTCGTTTCCTTCCCATTATATAAAATAACGGAAAACGAATATGTTGTCCCACCGTTCTCACTTTCAAAATGCGACACCCTGTTTCGTCGCTGAGGAATCGAGTAACACATAGTCCAGATCTGAATACATAAAGTACCTTTCTTCATCAGCACACTGGCTGGGCGCATTACACGTTATTTGTCAGAATGCAAGGTTTTCATTTATTGGATGAGACCTGCAAGACTGTGTTACTGTTCAAGAACTGTAACATCTGCAACATTTGCAGTTATCGGCCAATCTGCTTACCGACAGTCATAGAAAAACTCTTCACTAGAGCTAGGATTGACAGCACACTAAACGAAAGAAAGCCATATGAACAGGCAGAGCTTCGACGACATTTCAGTATGGTGGAAAACACGCACATGATAATAGGACTAATTGAAGTGTATTAATACTTCGAAGCCGACTTTCCTTGAACCTCGGTGTGCTTAATCAATATGTGTTCGTTCTTTGAAGAGCTTACACGAGCTTGATAATAATATTTATTATCGGCTAACGTTAGCCGAACATAAATATTATTATCAACCTCGTGTAAGCTCATCAAAGAACGAATACTAATTGAAGTGTCGTGAGAGTATAAAAGATCGCTCTATCTCACTTTCATCGATTTAAAGAAAGGCTTTGATTCCGTTGAAAAAAACCAATCATGGAAGCTCTGGAGAAGCAGAGCATTTTAGCTCAGTATACAAAGGTTCCTCGTAAGCTACACAAAAATTTCACACGCGAGATATCACCACTGTATAACGTTATTAACACCCACGTCAAAGGACAGTTGCCTGTGAAGAACAGCCGTTAATGAACGGATTTTTTGAGATGTCAAACATCCTGCAAGAAGGCTACCGATATAATGGTCAGAGGTTTCACGAAAAGCCTAGAGGAAAGATGTGGGGCACAACGAGTCCTTTAAACGACCAGAACCTATTAGGCTACACTTGTGTGCGACCGAGAGAAATGAAAAGTTTCTTGCCACCCGCTGCTGTCACTAGACAGTGAAGAAGACGACAAGTAATACAAGTGATCGTTCAACACAGATCTAAATATTTCACCTGATATCTTTAATTTCCACGGATCTACCTCATATGAGGGATCTCGAGCCGGTTAGTCGCGAGACTACGTGGCGAGTCCCCAGGTGGCGGATAGGGGGTTAATCGTGGACCAAAAGCGACCTTTGCTTCCCTGAGACTCAGGTGGATTCAGGGGATGGACTTCATGTTTCTGCAGCGCCGATTTGGCACGTACTTTCTGTATTTGCTATGCGTATTCATGCATGCGTGTGTGGGAGCGTTCTCGCTTTATGCGGATTGTATTCTACGAGTCAATTCGGCCAAAAGCCTGCAATCAAGTGACAGGGAAGTATATGGGAGGCGGTTAGGAGTCGCCTCCAACAAATAAGCTCCATGTCCACTCTGGGAGAGTCTGGCAAGCTGCCCATGAGTATAACCAGCCTCCACGTTCAGAGCCCAGCAAGCTATACGGGGGTATCAAATATGCTAAAAACAGTAAAAAAAAAACGGACCTCATTCCCCTGAAGCCGAAAGAGACCCCAATTTTGCAGGGTTGGGTAGGACGAGTACTGAGAAGCTGCAAAAATATTAGGGCTAATAAAAGCTGCCTGGATCAAAAACTATGGTGACTATCTGCATCTACAACGCACGAACATTGGCATCCGAGTCCTCGATAGAGGACTTGCTCATGCAAGCAAGAATGATAAGGTACGACGTCATCGGCCTGGCCGAGACGAGACAACGCCACCCATTCAACGCTGTCTATGACACTGGAGAAGAACTGTTCCTCGGAACATGCGACAGTAGAGGCGTAGGCGGTGTCGGCGTTCTCGTCAACACGAGTTTGCCCATGAACATCGATTCATTCGAATAGCTTACAACCCGAATGGACGTCTACGACTGAAAAGATGTGGATCAACACCGGCTTTGACAATCTTCGTCTTTACGCGCCAACAACAAACTATAACAAAGAAGAAGTCGAGGCGTTCTACATGGACTTGGAGAGGTTCTACAGAGAAGACCATACATTCTTCAAGGTCAGCATTGGACATTTCAATGCTAAGATCGGACCAAGAAGATCGTCTGAGAAATGTCACATTGGAACCTACGGATTAGAATGGAACAAATAGGGTGAGCGGCTCTCTGAGTTTATCATGGCGACCAAAACCATTCATGGTAACTCGAAATTCCAGAAGCCTCACCATCAACGATGGAGGTGGGAATCTCCCAATGGAGAGTACCATAACGAAATAGACCACATCATAGTAAATAGGAAGTTTTGCCTACCCGATGTCGCTGTTGTCCCAAAATTTTACACGGGATCAGACCACCGTCTCCTTCGTGCAAGATTTTATTTTTCACGGAAAGGAGAAAAAGCCGCTAAATTAAAAACCGAAGTCCCAGAACCACCATAAACTGGGACTT
>MQTX01000350.1:52190-127739 GCA_009735665.1 Angiostrongylus cantonensis
AAATCCGACATGCCATTTCGTCGGTGAAAAATCGAACAGCACCAGGTCCGGACAGGATAAGATCAGAAAATCTGAAGAACCTTCCGACAGTCCTCGTAAGCACACTGGATCGACTCTTCACGCGTTACCTGTCTGAATGCAAGGTCCCTACTCAGTGGAAGACCAGCAAGACCGTGTTGTTGTTCAAGAATGGCGTCAACGATCGAAAATCAAAGATGCCGTTCTATACGCCAAACAGTCGAAGATAAGGTGGGCCGGAAACGTAATGCGTGTGAATGATAACCGATGGACAAAGGCTGTTAGTGACTGGATTCCCCGGGATATCAAACGCACTGCTGAAAGACCACCGACACGATGGTCAGAGTTCTTCACGAAAAGCCTAGAAAAAAGATATGATGCTCGACGAGTCCCTAAAGCGAGGAAAACCCACTAAGCTACTCTTGCACGCGATAGGGAAAAATGGAGGATTTACTGGCGCTCGCTCGAGTCACTCGACGATCAACGGGACTACAGGTGATACAGATGAAGTCGACGATCAACGGGACTACAGATCATACAGATGAAGGAATGTTTCTGTATCTTGCCAAAAATTCCGCTTGAACCATGCAGAGAGATCACGTGTGATTAGATGATCATGTGATACGGCTTACACAGAGACTAGGTTTCTGACGCATACGTTAAGGCAGCAAGTGCCGTTGAGTCGAAAAGGTGGGTACGGATTCAGATGTTCTTTGTTCTTCTAGAGAGCTCCTCAAGCAACTCGCTTCCTTCCGCTCTGCTCTAGAACTAAGTCGTTCATCATATTGACCTCCCGACCTTGGTACAACGAATTTCCCTCATTTGAGGAATCTCGAGCCGGTTAGTCGCGAGACTATGTGGTGCTCCCAGGATGCAGATAGGAGGTTAATTGCATACCGAATGCGATCTTTCCTCTCTTTAGACGAAGTTGGGGCTAGTGGATGGACTTCTTGTTTCTGCTGTCCCGATTTAGAACATACTTTCTTTATATGTTAGGCGTACCATGCATGCATATGTCGGTGCGTTCTTCCTTAGGTGGATTGTATTCTACGAGTCAATTTAGCCAAAAGCTTGCAATCAAGTAACAATGAAGTATATGGGAAATGGTTAAGTGTTGCCTCCAACAAATAAACTCCATGTCCTTTCTCGGAGAACCTGGAAATCAACCCGCGAGTATGACCAGCATCAGCGTTTACAGCCCAGAGAGCTATAAGTGGATATCAAAATACTAAACACAGTAAAAAAAAACTGGCCTTATTAACCCGACCCTAATAGAGCTCCCAATTTTGCAGGGCTAGGTAGGACGAGTACTGAGAAGCTGCAAAAATATTAGGGCTAATAAAAGCTGCCTGTATTAAAGAACTATGGTGACGATCTACACCTACAAGGCACGTACACTTGCACCAAAGTTCTCGATATATAGACTTGGTCATGCAAGCAAGAGGTGCGACGTCATCGGCCTGGCCGAGGCGAGATGATGCCATCCATTCAACGTCGTCAATGACAGCGGAGAAGAACTGTTCTTCGGAACATGCGATAGTAGAAAAGTGGGCGGCGTCGGCGCTCTCGTCAACACGAGTTTGTCCATGAACATCGACTTATTCGAACAGCTTACAACCCGAATCGGTCGTTTACGATCAAAAAGATGTGGATCAATACCGGCTTTGAAATCTTCTTCGTTTACGCGCCAACATAACATCAAACTATGACGAGGAAGAAGTCGAAGCGTTCACAGGGACTTAGGGAAGTTCTACAGAGAAGACCATACATTCTTCAAGGTCAATGATGATTGGGGGTGTCAATGCCAAAATTGGACCAAGAAGAACGACAGAGGAACGTCACATTGAGACACACGGAGTAGAATGGAAGGAACAGGGCGAACGGCTCTTTGAGTTTATCATGGCGATTAAGACCATCTATCTAATGGTAACTCGCAATTCCAAAAGCGGCACGTTTAACGCTGGTTATGGGAGTCTCCCAATGTCTCCTAATGGAGCGTACCATAACGAAAGAAAGAACATCCGCTCAGAGTCAGATGGTTGTGCACAACCTCGCATCAACGATCGATGAAAAGGTAAGGGCCGAGATCACGCGTGATCTCGGGACATTCTTTCCTGCTATTCATTGTAGGAGTTTTGGCATTTATCGAAAAGTGTCGAAGAGTTTGCATGTTGGTATTTCAGGATTCTACAAGAAGATAGCAACTTTTACATCAAAACCGTCTTCGCTATGCTTTTGTATCCTACGCGTCCTCAGTGGCGCACCTTGTCTTATTTTTCGTTTGCCATCTTAATGTTTTTTTTTGTGGATATATAAAGGTCTTCCCATTTCGCCAATATATTCGTCTCTGCAAGCACTACAAGAAATCAGGTATATCGCACTTTAACTCACGCAGTCACCGTCCCTGCCATGAAGACAGATTAATATAGACGGTCATATAGGCAGTTACAAACTAACTGACGACGAAGAGTATTTGGTGGTATTTCAATTATCGCTACCGCTTTATCTAGACCTGCCCATCTTGACACAGTAATATCGTTATAGAATGGTTAAATTACAATCGTAAAATTTTGGTACAGCTCACCAAGAATCTTTACGTGCTGATCTTTACTCCTTGACTATCAAAGGCTTCCATGACTGCCTCTATCTCAATTAAATCAAAGCCTTCTTTAGATTGATGAATGTGAGACAGAGCGGTTTCTTGTACTCTCGCGATACTTCAATGGGCCTTGTTATCGTGTGTATGTGGTCCATCGTACTTAATCCTTTTCGAAACCCTGCTTGATTACATGGCTGTCCTTCGTCCAGTGTCCTGTTAATCCTGCTTAGGGTGACTCGAGTGAAAAGGACGAGAGACAGCATGCAGATTGGGCGATAGTTGCCGATTTCGTGTAGATTACAGAGAATTCCACTATCACATAGAGAATTCTCTATCTACCTAACTATTACATTCTATGGATCGATGGATACCGCGCTACTACAACGCCGCGAACTTGTCCTGCGTCCACATCCCGTTCTGGCCATTGGGAACGCACCTCGCTTGCACGTAGCCACGCCCACTAGCACCGCCATTTGTCCCGACGACGCCTCGGAGATCGCTGGTGCCAACTCCATCATTATTCCTCTCCCGCTTGATCTTTTCTTGGAGATTCATTTGCCTGGGTCGTAATGACGCTAAGTTTAATCATTAGCTCTTGCATCGTTGATACATTAATGTTATGGTCGGCTCTCGTGTAATTACGTTCTGTGTGTTGACGGAAGTAAAATACTTTCATTACTCACAGCTACCTTACAAACAATTCTTCACTCTTACTCACAACCGCGAACGCTCTCCATACTCTTGCACTGCCTGCCATTACATTGGTGCATTGACTATTGCTAATTATGCATTTTTCTACTTAGGCATTTTTTCAAAAGCAGACGATTTGCATCAGTGTAACGGCACACGGCACAAGAGTATGGAGAGCATTCGCGGTAGTGAGATAGAGTAAAGAATTGTTTGTAAAGTGTCTCAAACTTTGGTAATTAAAACTTTAACCGTATACATACTATTCACACAACAATGCAATGAAATTTGTATCGTATGTACAACAAATTACAGGTGAGTTGGTTCGTGGGTTTTTAACTATAAATACCTTAGTAGAAAAGTGTATAATTAGCAATAGTCAATGCACCAATGTAAGGCGTCAACGATCGAAAATCAAAGATGCCGTTCTATACGCCAAACAGTCGAAGATATGGTAGGCCACAAACGTAATGCGTATGAATGATAACCGATGGACAAGGGCTGTTAGTGACTGGATTTTCCGAGATATCAAACGCACTGCTGAAAGACCACCGACACGATGGTCAGAGTTCTTCACGAAAAGCCTAGAAAAAAGATATGATGCTCGACGAGTCCCTAAAGCGAGGAAAACCCACTAAGCTACTCTTTCACGCGATAGGGAAAAATGGAGGATTTACTGGCGCTCGCTCGAGTCACTCGACGATCAACGGGACTACAGATCATACAGATGAAGGAATGTTTCTGTATCTTGCCAAAAATTCCGCTTGAACCATGCAGAGAGATCACGTGTGATTAGATGATCATGTGATACGGCTTACACAGAGACTAGGTTTCTGACGCATACGTTAAGGCAGCAAGTGCCGTTGAGTCGAAAAGGTGGGTACGGATTCAGATGTTCTTTGTTCTTCTAGAGAGCTCCTCAAGCAACTCGCTTCCTTCCGCTCTGCTCTAGAACTAAGTCGTTCATCATATTGACCTCCCGACCTTGGTACAACGAATTTCCCTCATTTGAGGAATCTCGAGCCGGTTAGTCGCGAGACTATGTGGTGCTCCCAGGATGCAGATAGGAGGTTAATTGCATACCGAATGCGATCTTTCCTCTCTTTAGACGAAGTTGGGGCTAGTGGATGGACTTCTTGTTTCTGCTGTCCCGATTTAGAACATACTTTCTTTATATGTTAGGCGTACCATGCATGCATATGTCGGTGCGTTCTTCCTTAGGTGGATTGTATTCTACGAGTCAATTTAGCCAAAAGCTTGCAATCAAGTAACAATGAAGTATATGGGAAATGGTTAAGTGTTGCCTCCAACAAATAAACTCCATGTCCTTTCTCGGAGAACCTGGAAATCAACCCGCGAGTATGACCAGCATCAGCGTTTACAGCCCAGAGAGCTATAAGTGGATATCAAAATACTAAACACAGTAAAAAAAAACTGGCCTTATTAACCCGACCCTAATAGAGCTCCCAATTTTGCAGGGCTAGGTAGGACGAGTACTGAGAAGCTGCAAAAATATTAGGGCTAATAAAAGCTGCCTGTATTAAAGAACTATGGTGACGATCTACACCTACAAGGCACGTACACTTGCACCAAAGTTCTCGATATATAGACTTGGTCATGCAAGCAAGAGGTGCGACGTCATCGGCCTGGCCGAGGCGAGATGATGCCATCCATTCAACGTCGTCAATGACAGCGGAGAAGAACTGTTCTTCGGAACATGCGATAGTAGAAAAGTGGGCGGCGTCGGCGCTCTCGTCAACACGAGTTTGTCCATGAACATCGACTTATTCGAACAGCTTACAACCCGAATCGGTCGTTTACGATCAAAAAGATGTGGATCAATACCGGCTTTGAAATCTTCTTCGTTTACGCGCCAACATAACATCAAACTATGACGAGGAAGAAGTCGAAGCGTTCACAGGGACTTAGGGAAGTTCTACAGAGAAGACCATACATTCTTCAAGGTCAATGATGATTGGGGGTGTCAATGCCAAAATTGGACCAAGAAGAACGACAGAGGAACGTCACATTGAGACACACGGAGTAGAATGGAAGGAACAGGGCGAACGGCTCTTTGAGTTTATCATGGCGATTAAGACCATCTATCTAATGGTAACTCGCAATTCCAAAAGCGGCACGTTTAACGCTGGTTATGGGAGTCTCCCAATGTCTCCTAATGGAGCGTACCATAACGAAAGAAAGAACATCCGCTCAGAGTCAGATGGTTGTGCACAACCTCGCATCAACGATCGATGAAAAGGTAAGGGCCGAGATCACGCGTGATCTCGGGACATTCTTTCCTGCTATTCATTGTAGGAGTTTTGGCATTTATCGAAAAGTGTCGAAGAGTTTGCATGTTGGTATTTCAGGATTCTACAAGAAGATAGCAACTTTTACATCAAAACCGTCTTCGCTATGCTTTTGTATCCTACGCGTCCTCAGTGGCGCACCTTGTCTTATTTTTCGTTTGCCATCTTAATGTTTTTTTTTGTGGATATATAAAGGTCTTCCCATTTCGCCAATATATTCGTCTCTGCAAGCACTACAAGAAATCAGGTATATCGCACTTTAACTCACGCAGTCACCGTCCCTGCCATGAAGACAGATTAATATAGACGGTCATATAGGCAGTTACAAACTAACTGACGACGAAGAGTATTTGGTGGTATTTCAATTATCGCTACCGCTTTATCTAGACCTGCCCATCTTGACACAGTAATATCGTTATAGAATGGTTAAATTACAATCGTAAAATTTTGGTACAGCTCACCAAGAATCTTTACGTGCTGATCTTTACTCCTTGACTATCAAAGGCTTCCATGACTGCCTCTATCTCAATTAAATCAAAGCCTTCTTTAGATTGATGAATGTGAGACAGAGCGGTTTCTTGTACTCTCGCGATACTTCAATGGGCCTTGTTATCGTGTGTATGTGGTCCATCGTACTTAATCCTTTTCGAAACCCTGCTTGATTACATGGCTGTCCTTCGTCCAGTGTCCTGTTAATCCTGCTTAGGGTGACTCGAGTGAAAAGGACGAGAGACAGCATGCAGATTGGGCGATAGTTGCCGATTTCGTGTAGATTACAGAGAATTCCACTATCACATAGAGAATTCTCTATCTACCTAACTATTACATTCTATGGATCGATGGATACCGCGCTACTACAACGCCGCGAACTTGTCCTGCGTCCACATCCCGTTCTGGCCATTGGGAACGCACCTCGCTTGCACGTAGCCACGCCCACTAGCACCGCGTGTTGTCCCGACGACGCCTCGGAGATCGCTGGTGCCAACTCCATCATTATTCCTCTCCCGCTTGATCTTTTCTTGGAGATTCATTTGCCTGGGTCGTAATGACGCTAAGTTTAATCATTAGCTCTTGCATCGTTGATACATTAATGTTATGGTCGGCTCTCGTGTAATTACGTTCTGTGTGTTGACGGAAGTAAAATACTTTCATTACTCACAGCTACCTTACAAACAATTCTTCACTCTTACTCACAACCGCGAACGCTCTCCATACTCTTGCACTGCCTGCCATTACATTGGTGCATTGACTATTGCTAATTATGCATTTTTCTACTTAGGCATTTTTTCAAAAGCAGACGATTTGCATCAGTGTAACGGCACACGGCACAAGAGTATGGAGAGCATTCGCGGTAGTGAGATAGAGTAAAGAATTGTTTGTAAAGTGTCTCAAACTTTGGTAATTAAAACTTTAACCGTATACATACTATTCACACAACAATGCAATGAAATTTGTATCGTATGTACAACAAATTACAGGTGAGTTGGTTCGTGGGTTTTTAACTATAAATACCTTAGTAGAAAAGTGTATAATTAGCAATAGTCAATGCACCAATGTAACGGCAGACAGTGCAAGAGTATGGAGAGCGTTCGTGGGAGAGAGTAAGAGTGAAGAATTGTTTGTAAAGTACCTGTGAGAAGTGAAAGTATTTTACTTACGTCAACACATAGAACGTAATTACACGAGAGTCAACTATAACATTAATTTTAATGAAGCTGAGATATTTGCAAAACTCTGGACTGCAGGTACCGCGAAGCTCTTTGTTACAAGGACTAGGTGAGAGACAGGCGAAACGAAGGACCCGCATGGTGTGGTGGTGAACGCATTACTCCGCGAAAAGGACGATAGCGCGTTCGTTCCCCACCATAGACACCTGCGGTCCAGAGTTTTGCAAATATCTCAGCTTCATTAAAGTTATATTTCGCAATATACCCTGCCATCAAAAAGAGTAGGCAGTAGACAAAAACGGTTAAAATTATAACATTAATATATCAACGATACAAGAGCTAAGGATTGCACTTAATATCATTACGACCTAGGCAAATAAATCATCAAGGAAAGATCAAGCGGGAGAGAAATAATGATGGAGCTGGCATCGGCGATCTCCGAGGCGTCGTCGGGACAAATGGTGGTGCTAGTGGGCGTGGCTACGTGCAAGCGAGGTGCGTTCCCAATGGCCAGAACGGGACGTGGACGCAGGACAAGTTCGCGGCGTTGTAGTAGCTAGCGCGGTATCCATCGATCCATAGAATGTAATAGTTAGGTAGATAGAGAATTCTTTATATGATAGAAGAACTCTCTAGGTCACCCTTCTTGAACACTAACACTGTCTTGCTGGCCTTCCACTGAGTAGGCTCCTTGCAATCATTCAAGTAACGTGTGATGAGGAGCCAATGTGTTTACGAGAACTGGTGGAAGGTTATTCAGCTGTTCAGATACAATCTGCTCCAGACCTGGTGTTGTTCGATTTTTCACAGACCAAATGGCATGTCTGATTCCGGATGGGAAAACTGGTGGCACAACATATCCGTCCTCTTTTATTTCGTATGACGGGAGCTGGACGTCGCTATAGAATTTTTGGATGCTGTTACTACTTCGTCTTTGCGTTGCAGTGCAATTATCTTGGTCTTGTAATTTCCTGTAATTGGCGTAGCTTCGGTGGGCTCTGCATCATTTCCCATCCTCTGCATCTTCGACCATTACTACTGCTCTTCTTTCTTTAAGATCTCCTTTTATCGCTTGTCCGCATTGTTTCACAAGTTCGGACGTTAGTTCGTGGTTGTTTGCAGCTTGTAGGATTCCACGCTAGCGTATCGGGTTAAGTGTTTCTGGAGACAGAATTCTCTTAGTGACCTTCGAACTCTCAGCTTTCATAGCGCAAGCGTGAGGATGTTGAGTAAGCCGATCGTATTCTTCGTTGATGTTATCGACAACGGCACCTTTCCAATAGCCGACTAATGAATTGAATAAGTCCCGTTATACGGTGGTTTTGGACTTTGGATTTTGAATTTAACAGGTTTTTTCCTTTTCGCGAAAAATAGAATCTTGCACGTAGGAGACGATGGTCGGATGTCGTATAGAATTTTGGAAAAACGGCGACGTCGGTTATTCATAGCTTTTTATTTACTATCATGTGGTCCATTTCGTTATGGCACTCTCCATTGGGAGATTCTCCAGCTTTGAGGATATGGCTTCTGGTATTGTTAGTTACCATGGATGATGTTTGTCGTCATGAAAAACTCAGATAGCAGCTCACCCTGTTCGCTCTGTTCTAATCCATGGGTCCCAATTTGACGTTCTTCAAACTTTCTTCTTGATCTAATCTTGGCATTAAAATCTCCAATGATGACTTTGAAGAATGCATAGTCTTCTCTGTAGAACCTCTCCAAGTCCACGTAGAACGCTTCGACTTTTCCTTCGTCATAGTTCGATGTTGGCGCGTAAACGACGAAGATTGTCACAGCCGGTATTGATCCGCTTCCTTTTAATCGTAAACGTCCGATTCGGGTTCTAAGCTTTTCGATTGAATCGATGTTCACGGACAAACTCGTGTTGACGAGAAAGCCGACGCCTCCGACACTTCTACTGTCGCATTTTCCGAATAACAGTTCTCTTCCGGTGTCATAGACGGCCTTGAATAAGTGGCCTAATCACTCCTTCGCCGGGCCGATAACGTCGCAGCTTATTCTTCTTGCTTGGATGAACAAGTCTTCTATCGAAAACATTGGTGCAAGCGTACGTGTATTGTAGGTACATATTTTCACTCCAGTTTTTCGTGCTCTGGGCAGCTTCTATTTGCACTGCGAATTGAGCAGATTTTCCTTACTCGTCCTACATAACGGTGCGAGATTGGGGCCTCTTTCGGGGTCACAGCAATGAGGCCCCTTTTTTTTTAGTGCTTACCATTAGCATAGTCTTCTCTGTAGAACCTCTCCAACGTTAGAACGCTTCGACTTTTCCTTCGTCATAGTTCGATGTTGGCGCGTAAACGACGAAGATTGTCACAGCCGGTATTGATCCGCTTCCTTTTAATCGTAAACGTCCGATTCGGGTTCTAAGCTTTTCGATTGAATCGATGTTCACGGACAAACTCGTGTTGACGAGAAAGCCGACGCCTCCGACACTTCTACTGTCGCATTTTCCGAATAACAGTTCTCTTCCGGTGTCATAGACGGCCTTGAATAAGTGGCCTAATCACTCCTTCGCCGGGCCGATAACGTCGCAGCTTATTCTTCTTGCTTGGATGAACAAGTCTTCTATCGAAAACATTGGTGCAAGCGTACGTGTATTGTAGGTACATATTTTCACTCCAGTTTTTCGTGCTCTGGGCAGCTTCTATTTGCACTGCGAATTGAGCAGATTTTCCTTACTCGTCCTACATAACGGTGCGAGATTGGGGCCTCTTTCGGGGTCACAGCAATGAGGCCCCTTTTTTTTTAGTGCTTACCATTTTGATACTTACGTATAGTTTATTGGGCTCTTAACGTAGGGGCTGGGCATGCTGACGGGTAGCTTGGCAGGCTCTTCCAGAGTGGACATGGAGCTTACATGTCGGAGGCGACTCCTAGCCGCCTCCCATATACTTCCCTGTAACTTGATAGCAGATTTTTGGCCGAGTTCACTCGTTGAATACAATCCGCATAAAGCGAGAGCCCACTCACACACGCATGCATAAACTCGCTTAGCAATTACAGAAAACATGTGACAAATCGGCACAACAGAAACAGGGGGTCCATCCCCTGGATCCACCACCGTCTCAGAGAAGCAAAGGTCGCTTTTGGTCCGCGATTAACCCCCTATCCGCCACATTGGGACGCGACACTTAGCTTCGCGACCAACTGGGTCGAGATCGCTCATGTGATGGAGATCCGTAGTCGATATGCATATGCTAGAGATATGATATGTAAATATCAAACGAAATCGACGAGATCCATAGCATTATCCTACGAAATCGTACATGATTCTTCCAGCGTACTCCATCTGCTTCACCTTCACCCATTACCACAATTACCATTACCATTACCACATTACCCATTACCATCTTACCACAAACGATTGTAATTTCGTACGACAGCGATAATTCAGAAGATTTCACACCTGCAGTTTTTGAGTTATGCTATAAAACAGAGTTCAAACACGTTTTATTATGCACTGCTTCTGAAACTGTAAATAAATTCCGACTGGAGATCTTCAAGAGAAAGATAATTATAATAGGAGAGAAAATGAGTTGGCTAAAAAGAAACGTTTCGATATCTTCAAACGTTACGAACGGCTTGAATCATATATTATACAGAAGGAAAATTCAGGCTTGATATTGAATAAGGTGCAGACAGTTTTACTTTGGTATACAGCAGAAAAATAACTTATAAGAAAAGAGAATAGAAGAACACTGTTTTCTAACGTTGAAGGCGAAAGATATTGCAAAACAAGAAAAGCCGCCGAAGATTTGCCACATGATATCTATTGTCTGAGTGATTATGTTCTCGTCTTCCTTCGAATCTACATTTTTAACAAGTGACAAAATATGCGGCACTTTTCGTGACATGAAATGGCAGCTATCATCTGATTGAACAAAGCAGTTCAGAAACACAAATGTTGGTTACACTATTAATGGCTAAAAAACAAATTACAAATGATAGTGTACATACGGACCATCGTCACTGGTATTGATTACGTTAGGCTCTGAATCCGGCAGTCATCCTGTATGACCTGAATCCAGTTTATTGGCACTTCGCTATTTTTCTACATTTTCAACGCCAATAAAGGCAACGATATTGTTTTCTAAGCGTTGTTGGGACAGAATTTACACACCTCGTTTTTGCATAGCGTGACTGCTGTTTATAAAAACTTCGAAAAAAAAATGAAATGACTAAGAACATTGGCAATAAACCCTAGTTTGGGCACGGCCATTATGTGTGTTATTAAACATACTATCTTCTCAAAAGAGCGCGTGCGGCGCAGTAGTCGGAGGCGCCACTGCAACACACACACGTGGAATCGACTCCTGCGCCCGTGGCCCACTGAGTCCTCCAACCTACCGAGGTTAGCAAATTGGTACCAGACTTGCCTGGGAGGTTATCAGCACTGGCTCGATACATCGCTAGGCCACCGCAAGTCATCGTAGAGGCCAGGCATGCATTCAACTACTTCCAATGATACTAATGAAATCGAATGCATGACGCATCCCTTAGAGATTGATCAACGCCGAGGGCTTTATCCGTTTATTATCTTCCTTATAATCCCGATGTTACGACGTTATATCGAGGATGTGGTAATTTGTAAAGTTTTTTTGCCTTTAAAATCTAGAACAAGTAAAAGAACATCCCTACGAAAAATATAAAATGATAGATATTTAATGTTTTCACATAAGTGAATTTTTCTCTGTGTCTTTCCCCACACTTTTTCACTTCTTGTTCTCTCTATCATTCCTCTGGCTCTCAGACTAAACCTTAAATTTCAACGACGAATCCGTCCGTATTAATTTCTTTGCGGTTGAATTTCGGTTGAAACGTCTTCGTATGCCAAACAAGAATTTCATGTTCAACCTGAAAATAAACATTGTAACTTGAAAATATTTCCAATCGATCGATTAACCATTTAAGTAGAAGAATGCTAAAAGCAACTAATAAAAGTTGTTCGATCTTTGTAAGCTTCATTCGTTTTCTTCTATATACCAAATCGAAAAACGCGTGTCTAGCGCAATAGTCGGAGGCCTCTGCAACACCGACGTGGAATCAATCCCCACGCCCATGGTCCACCACGCCTTTCATCCCTCCGGGGTCGACAAATTAGTACCAGATTTGTCTGGGAGGATAGCAGCACTGGTTCGATACATCGGCAGGCCACCGTCATTGCAAAGGCAAGACATACATTCAACTACCTCCAATGTTACTTAATGAAATCGAATGGATGGCGCATCCCTCAGGGATTGATCAACGCCGAGGGGTTTATCCTTTACTTCTTTAACTTACAACTAAAGCAACGTCTATCACCTGTATCACCTGTATTCTCACTAAAGTTCGAGCGAATAGAGCGGGCTCCTGCAAATCTTCCATTTCTTTCCGTGGCGCCCAAGATTATTCCAATCATTTTGCTCGCCCTAGGAAGACGAAGATCATCGCCTCTTTCATCTGTTTTTTTCGAAAAGCTCTGACTATCGGGTCGGTGGTCTTTGCACAGTACTTTTGACATCCCGAGAAATCCAATGAGTAAGTGGTCTAGTCTATGGATATCGTTCAGGCGCATTATGTTTTCGGCCCTTCTTATCTTCGAGAGTTTGCCATATGGAACAGCCTGTTTTTTCTATCGTTAGCGTACTTCGGAACTTCAGTTCCCATTTTTCACTTGCCACAAAAAGTAAAACGACATGTCCGTAGCACCGTTTTCTTAGCTGCGCATTCTCTTACGATGACCATACTTCTTTCTTGCTTACCTAGCAACAAGGTTTCTGATGCATACGTGAAGCCAGAAAGAATCGTGCAGTTGAAGCATGGTCACTGAGTTAGGTGTTTTCTTGTTCTCCTCAGTGTAAAATCCTCGATGCTCTTGAAAGTACCTCATCCTACACTTTTACTCGTGTTCAATAGTATAGCTATGTTGACATCCCGACCTACATATGCATAGCTGAAGCGTTCAGGGATATTCATTCCGTTGAGCGTTAATGGAGCCTGCGAAGCCATTACATTCCTCATATTTCTCATAAGCATTGGTTTCGTGAGATTCACTCGAAGGCGAGTTTTCTTACAAGCTTTATGACAGGTATTCGTTACGCCTCGTTATTTAATGGAGTAATGAACGATGCCATCAACAACGTAAAGATGGAACTTTTAACCATTCGTTTTCACTTCCATGTTATCCAGTTCCAATATTTGCTTGAAATTCTGGATAATAGCGATATAGAGCATTGGCGAGGAGGTATCGCCTTGCCTAAACGTTGTTTTTTAACTCGATGTTGATATCATTATACAGTAGTGATATTTTGGCTGTAAAGTTTCTACACAGCTTACAATGAATCTCTATATACTGATGAAGAGAAATTCCTGACTGTCTAGGCCTTCCATGACTTCTTCCGTCTCGGCTGAGCCAAAATCCTTTCTCAGATATGTGAAAGTGTGTGTGAGAGAGAGGACTTTTGTAGTCTCTTCGCGATGGTATTGTTATTGTGTAAATGTGGTCTATCGCACCGAATCATTTTCGAAGGCCCGCTTGGTTCCGTAGCTGTCCATCGTCCAGAGTTTTATCGATCCTGTTTAGGATGACTCGAGTGAAAAGTTTGTAGACGATGGACAGTAAGCAGATTGGACAACGGTCACTGATATCGTGGAGGTCAAACTAATTGAGCAACTACATAGTCTTGCTGATTTTCCATTGAATAGCAATATTCCGTTCTGATAGGTAACATGTGAAAAGTCGGAGCAGTACCTTTTTGAAGAGTGGAAGAGGGTTCTTCAGATGCTCAAGTCTTAACCTGTCTAGTCCAGGTGTAGTTGGATTCTTTGCTGACGAAACAGCATGTCGGTTTTCGGAAAGGAGACGCGGTGGAACGACATATCAACCCTCCTTTATGTCATGTGATGGGAGGAGAACGCGGCTACTAAAGGGATCTGAGTAGTGATCGAAAACGATTTCCCACATTGCCCTTCTACAAGCTGTAATTGTTCCATCTGTGCGCTGGAGCACAATCATCTTGGTTTAATAACCGAAGATGTTTCAGTGGACTTTGCGAACGCTTTTCTTGGTTTCAGCAGTTCCGCTATAATTGTTGCCCTTTCTTTAAGACCTTCAAGATCTTCTTTTATGACCTGCCTTCATTGTTTTGCGAGTTCAAATGGCGAATGGTTTTAACTCATACGATTCCACGCTGGCACAGCAGTTTAAGTGTTTCCGGTGAAAGACATCTAATGGTGACATTTGAACTATGTTTTCATAATGCTAAGATCCCGACCGCATTCCTTATCGATGTTATTAAGAACGACATCTTTCAAACAGTCGGCTAAGAAGTGAAAAATCGCCATTTGTGGTGGTTTCGGAATCTCGTTTTTTTTCAATTTAGCGACCTTTTCTTCTTTTCGTGAGAAACAAAATTGCGCGCGAAAGAGATGTGGTCTAACTCTTTGTAGAAATTGTAATGACAGTGATATTGGCAGGCAGAATCTTCGATTAGCCATGATTTATTCTATTTCGTTATGCTGCTCTTCGTTCAGTTGCCCCTACGTTCAGCGCTGAAAACAGGGCTTTTGGAATTCTATTTTACCCCAGAGCAAGCTTGAGGCAACACCTAACCACCACCCGCATACGCATACATCCTAGTCAATTTGTTACAGGCTTTTAGCCATACTGACTCGCATAGTACAATCTAGATGAATGAGAACGCACAAATACACACAAGCATGAATAAGTTTTTGTAAACACAGAAGGTGTGCATCAAACAGGTGCAGAAGAAACATGATGCCTTTCACGTGGATCCACCTGTGTGTCGGTTGAGCAAAAGATTCATTTTAGCTTGCAATTAACCCTCTATCCGCTACGTGGAGACCCGTCACGTTGCCTCTCGTTTAATCACTATGAGATCGCTCTATGAGGGAAATCTGAACGTGTCATCTGTAGCATCTGTAATTACGTTAATTATCGTCTAACTTTAACTGTTACCAGCGGTGACTCTGTGCATCCCTTTTGCGTGCCAGAACTCAATCAGTTGCACACCGTGGAAAGACACAAAAATATCATAGTTTCTGTTGGCAACCTCGGTTTCTTTTTCTTTTACCATCCTTTGCCCACAGGCTTCTACCGCTTTCATCTTCGCACAGATTTACTACTGGTTAAGCCGCTAAACGGATACGTCGGACAGTTTTTCATTTTACACAACTGCAGCTGCAGGGCGGTGAACGGCAAAATATAAGTCGTCATTGTTCGACACCTAGGTGGAAAACTTGGCCGCGGTGCAGAAAACCAATGAAGGAAAATGTTTAAAACCGTATAGACGAAAACACAGAATGAAATAGAAATCGTGAGAACGTGATATCTGTTTCGGGCAAAATTTTGAAGCACGCTACACCTCTGAAGAGTTGAAGAAAATTTCCTCGATCTTATTCATTGTTCAACTGATAACAAAATGAGTCCAGTTTGGAGCTGTGCAGTGAATGAATCCAGTGAGGTATTACGTAGCGCAATGGTTAGAGGAGTCTTCATTATACACATGCATCTTGGCTTGGCTTCATTCATACAGGAAATCCAAACTACCTATTTATCTAGGAGGATACATCGACTAACGTGATGCATCAATAGACCACTGGAAGTCACTATGTGAACTGGACAATCTTTTTATCAGGTTTTACAATGACAGAAAAATTTTCAGCACACTTGTGGATTCGCTACAAAGAGCTTGATGCTCCTAACAGATTTATCTGCTCATTGCTCTACAGACATTTACAAGCACAGGTTTTGAACGCTTACAAGGAATTCGTGAAATCAGCTTACTGACTGACCAGTTTGCACTAACAGTTCTGATTCCCTTGCTTTTTTTAAGACTATTCACCATTAAACTGACTTTATCATTGTATTCTCCAACACCGAAGGTTTCAATATCAGTTTGATTGAATCCCATATCATTTAGAAAGCACGGCTCTGGTGCATCGAATCCACTTTTGCAAGATTTTCCAAAGACAACGGTAGTCCTGAGATTGCCTCATTCAATACGAGATCTCTTAGAGATAACGTAAATTAGGACTCATGTTTACCTCAACACATCGTTGAGATTCACGGCAAAGCCGGCCATATCTACAGCAAATTTTCGTTCTGGTCTCCATTGTGCTCTGTAGCCAACTACTGTACCATTGACAACCACAGGTGATTCCAAGGGACCGCCGCCTGCCAATCCTTAATGACGGCTTGATCAAAGGTAGCAGAACAACGTTATTTATATGATTTCATCACTTACCAACTGCCCACATTCCGAGCTTTTTCACATTTCTGATGTAGTCGGTGAATAGTCTTGTATCATAGGAATTGTCATCGTCTCCGAAATAAACCACGGCACCTTTATAGTTACCAATCACTGATTCGGTATCATTACGCAAAAACTGCAATGCGCATGTACGCTGATACCAGCCGCGTTCTAAAACAACAAGAATGCTTTGAATCGAATTTTCGCCGGCTGAAAATTACTTTTAAACGTTTTATACTGAGATCACAACAAACTGAAGCTGTATTTATATACTTCATATTTACTCAAAATCTCATTTTTACTGCGGTAATTTAATTTATTCTTGACAAGTGCATATATATATATATATTCCCTCCGGGGTTGGCAAATTGGTACCAGACTGGTCTGGGAGGATAGCAGCACTGGCTCGATACATCAGCAGGCAACCGCGAGTCATTGTAAAGACCAGATATGCATTCAATCACCTCCAACGATACTTAATGAAGTCGAATGCATGGCGCATCCCTCAAGGATTGATCAACTCCGAGAGCTTTATCCTTTATTCATCACTTTGTCACCTGTATCACCTGTAGTCACATTGATCGTCGAGTAACTCGAGCGGGCACCAGAAAACACTCCATTTTTCCCTGTCGCGTGCAGAAGTTGCCCAGTGGGTTCTGTTCGCTCTAGGACACGTCGAGAATCATATCATTGTTCTAGGCCCTTTGCGAAAAGCTCTGACCATCGAGTCGGTAATCTTCTTGCAGTACTTTTGACATTACGAGGAATCGAGTCACTAACGGCTCTTGTCTATCGGCTATCACTCATACGCGTTACGTGTTCTGCCCACCTTATCTTCGACTGTTTGGAGTATAGAAAGCCATCTTTGAACTTTGATCGTTGACGCAGGTCGGAGCTTCAAATCCCATCCTTTACTTGTGTGAAACGGGATATTCCTAGCATCGTACTTTCGACTGCGCGTTCGATGACGCTAATGTATCTACCGACCGTCGATTTTCACTCCCATATTATCCCATTCCAATGTTCGCATGACGTTCTGGTGGTGGCCGTAAATAATTTTGGCGAGATTATATCGCCCTGCCTAACTCCTCTCTTGACCTCAACGTTGATATCGTTGTAGAATGGTAAAATTTTGGTTGTGAAATTTTTGTACAGCTTACGAAGAATCTTTACGTATTGAGTAGAGACTCCTTGGCTACCAACGGCCTCCATGACTGCTTCTACCCTAATTGAATCAAAGGCCTTCTGTAAGTCGATGAAAGTGAGACAGAGCGGTCTTTTGTACTCTCGCGATACTTCAATGAGCCTTGTTATAGTGTGAATGTGGTCCACCGTACTAAATCCTTTTCGAAACCCTGCTTGCTCGCATGGCTGTCCTTCATCCAGTGTTCTGTTAATCTTGTTTAGCATGACTCGAGTGAAAAGTTTGTAGACGACAGAAAGCAAGCAGATTGGGCGATAGTTGCCTATATCGTGTAGGCCGCCCTTCTTGAACAACAACATGGTCTTGCTGGTCTTCCACCGAGTAGGGACCTTGCATTCAGACAGGTAACGTGTGAAGAGCCGAGCCAGTGTGCTTACGAGGACTGGCGGAAGGTTCTCCAGATGTTCTGATCTTAACCTGTCCGGACTTGGTGCTGTTCGATATTTCAACGAAGAAATTGCACGTCCGATTTCGGAAAGGAGAGCCGGTGGCGCAACATAGCCATCCTCTTTTATTTTATATGACGGGAGGAAGGCGTGGCTATCGAAGAGATCTGATTAGTATTCGTAAATGATGTTCTCCATTGCCTTTCTGGACGCTATTATTGTTCCGACTGGGCGTCGGAGTGCAATCATCTTGGTCTTGTAATTGGCGAAACTTCAGCGGGCTTTTCGAATGTGCTTTTTACAGCCTTAGGAGCTTCGACCATTACTGCTGCTCTTTGAAGACTTTCTTTTATCGTCTGTCTACATTGTTTCGCAAGTTCGGACGTTAGCTCGCGGTTGCCTGCAGCTCCTGCGATTCCACGCTGGCGTATTAGCTGGAGAGTTTGTAGAGACAGACGTCTCTTGGTGACCTTCGAACTATCAGTTATCATAGCGCTAACGTGAAGGTGTTCAATGAGCCGATCGTATTCCTCGTCGATGTTATCGACAACGGCATCTTTCCAACAGGCGACTAATGAGTTGGATAAGTCCCAGTTTGTGGTGGTTCTGGGACTTCGGCTTTTGAACGCAGTGGCTTTTTTAGCCTTTCCGAGACCAACAGAATCTAGCACGAATGAAACAGTGGTTCGATCTCATGTAGAATTTACGGACAACAGGGACATCGGTTAGGCAAAACCTTTTATTAACCACGTTGGTCGATTTCGTTATGGTACTCTCCATTTTGAGACTCCCACATCCAGCGCTGCGGGTGAGGCTTCTAGAATTTCGAGTTACCATGGATGGTCTTGGTCGCGATGGTAAACTTATAGCGCCGTTCACCCTGTTCGATCCATTCTAATCCGTGGATAACAATGTGACGTTCCACAAACGATCTTCTTGGTCCGATCTTGGCATTGAAATCTCCATTGATGATCTTGAAGAATGTATGGTCTTCTTTGTGGAACTTCTTCAAGTCCACGTAGAACGCTTTGACTTCTTCTTCGTCATAGTTTGATGTTGGCGCGTAAACGACGAAGGTTGTCAAAGCCGGTATTGATGCACATCTTTTTAATCGTAAACGTCCAAGTCGGGTTGTGAGCTGCTCGAATGAATCGATGTTCATGGACAAACTCGTGTTGATGAAAACGCCGACACCGCCTACTTCTCTACTGTCGAATGCTCGGTGAAACTTCTCCAGTGTCATAGACGGCGTTGAATGGGTGGAATCGTTTCGTCTCGGCCAGGCTGATGACGTCCTACCTTATCAATCTTGCTTGCATGAGCAGGTTATTTATCGAGAGCTTGGATGCAGGTGTACGTGTGTTGTAGGTATAAATCGCCGCTATAGTTCTTCGTGATCCAGGCAGCTTCCATTTGCCCTTAGATTTTAGCACGCTCTCCGTACTTGCCCTACCCAACGCTGCAGAATTGGGGGCTCTTTCGGGGTTAGAGGAATGAGGCCGGTTTTTTTTACTGTTTAGCATTTTGATACCCACGTATAGTTTGCTGGGCTTTAAACGTGGAGGCTGATCATACTCATGGGTAGCTTGCCAGGCTCTCCCAAAGTGGTCATGAAGCCTATATGCTGGAGGCGACTCCTAGCCGCCTCCCATATACTTCTGTCTCTTGATTGCAGATTTTTGGCCGAATTAACTCCTAGAATACAAGCCGCATAAGGCGAGAGTGCACTCACACACGCATGCATAAACTCGCTTAGCAAATACAGAAAGCATGTGGCAAATTGGCGCAGCAGAAACAGGGAGTCCATCCCCTGGATCCATCTGCGTCTCAGGGAAGCAAAGGTCGCTTTTGGTCTGGGATTGACCCCCTATCGGCCACCTGGGGACGCGCCACCTAACGTCGCGTCTAACCGGCTCGAGATCTAATATATGAGGGAAATCCATGGATATATATCTCTTTTTAGCTAACCTTCATATGAAATTAAATAAGTTACGCTATTAAAAGATGCTCAAGAATAAGTGCTTTGAAAATTATGTGGCAATTATTGACCTCTCATTCATTACCCTATGTCGTCAATTAGTTCGCAACCGCCTCTGTAATCGTTTGTGTAGTTCAGAAAACTGTATGGTCTGTCCTAACGGGAGAGACGGGGATTGCATGAGTTCTTGTACAATACACTTGATCACGTTCAAGGTACACAGCGAGGAATGCATTGGAGAAACGGGTGGGCCGCTTTGTGTCCGCATAAAGCATTAGGTCTAGAACATCTAGATGGAAAACTTAAAATCCTTCAAAGCGCTCCTTTAGGTAGACATAAGGTGCAAAAGCACAATGGTGATGAATTCGAAGTGACTGCGAATCATAGCGCAGGAATGAAAAACGTCAACAAGCAACACTCTTAAGGCGTTTTGGATAAATTTCGAAAATCCAAAGATGAACCAGAAAGACGAATGCCTCACCATCACACGTGAACTGGCCCCTTATTTCAAAATGATATCTTGACCTATAGGTGGGTCTCGCTCGCTGTCACACGTGAACAATGCGTGGGCCGCTCGTAGCAGCACGGTGAGTAGCCTTTTCGATGAATACGGAGTTTATTTAAAAGCTGATCTACATTAATACTATAAATACTTCACTGAACGTAAGACTGCTGTTAAATAAAATACGCCTAGGCTCTGAGGAAGGCGAAATCACCGAGAGGTCAGCCATCGACCAACAACGTCAACAGCAACGACAATAACACCAACGACAACGAAGACCTATACCAACCTCGCATCAGCTCAACACAATCGCTTTGTAAGATCACATAAATAAATATACCAAATAAGTAAAATAATGGCATACTTGGATATCCAATAGGCGTTTTTGCTGCAAAATACGTATAAGAATGCGTTGAACGTCGAAGAATATTCTCCACATAACGAACGGTTCGTCTACCGTCCTCTATAACAATCCAATGAACATGCGACACAAGGCGAAGTGTATTCGATAACCTGGAAGGTTTTGGTAAAGAACAAAGTAGTTCTATAAAATAACGACAAGCCGAAAAGCTGAGAAAAGATACGAAAGATGTAGTCGTTGAACTGATCATCTTTGCTGTATTAATACTTCGAAACCGACTTTCCTTGAACCTCGATGTGCTTAATCAATATGTATTCTTTCTTTGATGAGCTTACACGAGGTTGATAATAATATTTATTATCGGCTAACGTTTCGACGTCTTCGTCTCCATCAGAGCCGATGATCCGAGTCGATGGTTCACGTTTGTTATTCGTCTCGATGTGGCGGCTTCGCCTTCGTGTCGAGTCAGGTCTTCCTCAGCGGTCCGTCTCCTCGAATGGGGCACACTCATTCAGTGATGCCCTTTTATACACGATGCTGATGGTGAATATAATGATAATATCCGTTGATAACTACTTGTTTTTCTTCCAGACATATATCATCGCGCACATCGTGCAGAAGTCGGTGTTGTTATTAGCTAGCAACACCGACTAGCAACATCGAAGTATTAATACGCTTTGTGCTAGCTGTGCTACTTTGCTGCTACTAGGCGAAGCCGCCAGATCGAGGCGAATAACAAGCGTGGACCATCGACTCGGATCATCGGTTCTGATGAAGACGGAGACGTCGAAACGTTAGCCGATAATAAATATTATTATCAACCTCGTGTAAGCTCATCAAAGAATACATTTTTGCTGTGCCGTATCAGGTGTGCTCGCTCTCAGTACATAAATCGCTAACTCAATAAATACATTTGTTTCTTAAGGATGCTTAGGTTTTCAGCATGAAGAATCATGTCAGAACCGAAGCGAAGTTAATGCGCTTGACTCTTGGTGGCTCTTGAGCTTTCAACTTTCTTACTACTAAAAGTAGCCTAAAATTAAATGAGACTATCAACGCCCCTAGTGAACAACCCACATTTTAATCAAAATGATCAGTGCGATGAACCTTATCTTCCTTTCTTCGTATCGCTTTTTTATTACCTTGTCAAATCTGCTAGGCGGCTAGGCCTCTTATAAGTTGGCGTTATGACGATGATAAGCGGTTCTGTCGGGATGTCGACGGAGAAGAATCTAGGAACATGCGACACCCTTTAATAGTCGTTCCATCCCAATATTGTAAAACATTCATGCAATAATATAGATTATATGCATCAATAACAACAAAATTAAACTATTGGGTAAGGTTGCAAAAGATTTTTCAACTTTTTTCTCGGTCTTTTAGCATTTTCTAGTTCTTCAAGTGTATTTATATTCTTGAACTTCTGACGTCTTCGCTGATATTCAAAAATCAATTTGATTTAAAGATTCAAGGACCGGCTTTCTATACACCTAGGCATAAATAGTTGCTGTATTTATTTATATGATCTTATAAACTGACTTGCTGAGCTCAAGCGAAGTTGGTATAGGTTTATGATATCGTTGTCGATGTTGTTGCTCGATGGCCGACGTTTCGGCTATTTCGCCTATCTCACAGCCGTGCTGTTACTAGTGAGACAACGATGACAACAACGAGCAGGAACCACAACGAAAACTTTTACTAATCTCGCATCAACTCAACAAGATCAGTTTATAAGATTATGTAAATAAATAGTTTTAAAAATAGCTGAGAGACAGGCGAAACGAAGGACTCACTTGGTGTGGTGGTGAACGTGTTAGCCCTCGAAAAGGACAATAGCGCGTTCGTTCGCCACCGCAGACACCTCCTTTCCGGAGTTTTGCAAATGTCTCAGCATCGTGATGGTTTAAAAATTATTAATGGAAACTGTGATTTCAGCATCTCGCAGGGAATTATCATAGTTTTACAAGGATTCGGTAGGCCTTTAACTCACAGTGTAGAACGAACAACATAGGATACTTAGTCTTATAACTAATTAGGCTCTTTTCAGCAAAAAAGAAACGCTTGCATGTAATAAACAAGCATAACTAGAAAAAATGTTTTCAAAAAACAATCTCTTGCTGATTCTCATAGAACCAAATTCTTCATACTTGCCATGTGCCTTGATCGTAGCCATAATGGTGAAGAGCGTCAGTACGGTGGTAAAGCCTAGCGCAGCTAGAGGTGTCCTCCTTCTAATTATCCGTAACAGCGTTGGCATCATGAGCGACAGCTCTGGATTCCCAGAATTTTCTGGAACTCGTCGAATGAAATCGAATCGTGATTGACAGTATTTTTCAGAGCGTTTATTTCTATGGAGGCAAGTAACATTTGATTTCAGTTAATATTACCAACAAGAAACTTTCACAGGTTTAAAATGTGACACAAGTGCTTCTTTGAGAACTAGCTAGTTAACAAACAATAATTTTGCTGTGAAATAATGTGGTGAATTTGATTAATTCATTACGCTTTTCCTAAACGAATAGCAGACTAGTCGCAGAAATCGCTGTCGAACTTGAATGAACCTAGCGGAAACGAAAGCATTTCTCTCCCAATCCACAAAGACCAACGACTGCATGCGACGAATGCGGAGGAACCCCTTAGCAGGTTATTCCCACTCAAGGAAAAGTCGCTTTCAACTAGCATTTAACACTGTCACTGAAAACAGATGAATGAAAAAGTCCATATTACTACCGAGCTTACATGAGAGCCTGACAAGATCTAGAAATTCAACATACGTGAGCCAAAGTACCTTTAAAAATTGGTGTCGATTGATGGATACGCCTCGATTACTGTCAATCCCAACTCATTACCATATTTCAAACTTTTCCTGTCCCATTAATCTAAATCTGTTTAATCTGTTTAAAAGATTACGCATATGCTAGTGTTAAATAAAGCCTTCTTCAAAGAAGATTTATTATTGTACATAAAAAGGATAAAGCTCTTGGCGTTGATCAAGCACGGAGAGATGCGCCATGCACTCGATTTCATTAAACACCGTTTAGAAGTGATTGAATGCATGTCTGGCGTTTACAATAACTCGCGTTGCTCTGCCGACGTATCGAGTCAGTTTTGTTACCTTTCCAGACGAGTCTGGTACAAATTTGCCGACCCCGGAGTCATGGAAGGTTTGGTGGGCCATGGGCGTGGGATCTATTCCACGTGTGTGTTGCAGGGCGGCTCCCACCATTGCGCCAAACGCCTCCGTTTCGGGGTAGATAGGATAGAAATAAGAAGAAAGAGTCGCACGATAACGTTTGAGCTAGCTTTTATACATTTTTCATTCTATATGGCGAAACACAACATCTTTCTTGGAACAGCACTATTTCTCGGCAATTCTTGTGACCAATTCGTTGTATGATTAAGTTAAAATAATGTTTATAGTTTAAAAGATTACGCATATGCTAGTGTTAAATAAAGCCTTCTTCAAAGAAGATTTATTATTGTACATAAAAAGGATAAAGCTCTTGGCGTTGATCAAGCACGGAGAGATGCGCCATGCACTCGATTTCATTAAACACCGTTTAGAAGTGATTGAATGCATGTCTGGCGTTTACAATAACTCGCGTTGCTCTGCCGACGTATCGAGTCAGTTTTGTTACCTTTCCAGACGAGTCTGGTACAAATTTGCCGACCCCGGAGTCATGGAAGGATTGGTGGGCCATGGTCGTGGGATCTATTCCACGTGTGTGTTGCAGGGCGGCTCCCACCATTGCGCCAAACGCCTCCGTTTCGGGGTAGATAGGATAGAAATAAGAAGAAAGAGTCGCACGATAACGTTTGAGCTAGCTTTTATACATTTTTCATTCTATATGGCGAAACACAACATCTTTCTTGGAACAGCACTATTTCTCGGCAATTCTTGTGACCAATTCGTTGTATGATTAAGTTATAATAATGTTGAAACATTGGCTCGTTTTTTAACATAGCCAGTCATAGAAAAATTCCCATCGCATCGATTGATTCATTACAGTAATTCCAGATGAATTCTGCAAAGTTAAAGCAAGCAAGCTTCACATGTCTTGTCGCACGTGTTCACTATAGACCGACTAAACATGCGGTGGAAAGCATTCGACGTATAAAGTTGTTCTTCGTATTCTTGTTGAGCAAACGCGAGGTGTTATTATTCTTTATTCACAAATAAGCTGACGTTTCGGCGGGCCTTCGAAGTCGAAGAAAAAAGAGAAAGAAGAGAAAGAGAAAGGAAGAGAAAAGTGAATAAAGAATAATAATAACACCTAGCGTTTGCTCAACAAGAATACGATGAATTACTTGATCAATGTCGAGGTTAATAGAAAGTCGGTCGTGGAAGTATAAAGTTGTATTTTATTTCAACCTGTCTTCTACTAAGAAGATAACGTCTCCTACGGTTTCATCACCAGCAACCTTCACACTAGGTTAGTGCTAGAAGAACAGCATCTAGAGTATGAAGATTATTACATGAGAGCGAAACATCTGTCATAGTTTGCGCAACATGTGGGAACATAGTCTTTAAAAAGTCACAGCAAAACGACTCTCTGACAATGTTACCTCATACAGTGATTTCAGCAAACGTCAAAAGTGTAAAGGGGGCATAGTGTATCCACAAGGATTCACAGAGCTCTACTACTACAGCTCCTCCAAGGCAACATTATGTTCGGTTTTTTCGAAAAAGTGCATTGTTTCATGTAAAATACAAGGTAGGATCAATGTTAAAAAAAGAGTAAAATATCTGCACAAAAACATTTGTGCGCCACCCAAAGTTTACTGTTCAGCAGTAAGTAGTTTTTTCTCCTAAGCGTTAAACTGCGACGAAAAGGAAAGGATCGCTACATATTCGGAAACATTTAAATCACCGCGCCCATGGTCCACCGAGCCTTTCATCCCTACGGGATCGGCAACGTGGTACCAGACTTGTCTGGGAGGGAAGAAGCAGTGGTTTGATGCATCGGTAAGCCACCGCGAGGTGTTGTAAAAGCCAGATATGCATTTAATCACTTCCAAATGATGTTTTATGAAGTAGAATGCATGGTGCACCCTCAGGTAGTGATCAACGCTAAGAGCTTCATGCTTTTTATTTATCCTTTAATCGTCATAGCACTTTCAGTCTTTTTTCGCAGCACACTGCACATGCGTATTACCCATTTTGCACAGTACTTATAGGAAGACATGTGTATCACTGTGGTTATAGGAGTGCAGTGACGTACATGGCCATGACAAAGGGTGGCAGACTTGTCTGGTTGTATAAGAATACCGGCTTTAAACAACAGCATGCCATCACAAATGCCGTTGTATAGGCGAGAAATGCATTGATTCGGCTTCAATATATATTACGAGCCATCCTTGTTAAGTTAACGTGAAATCGTTATCACTTTTTGAAACTCGATTGCTGGCGTTTCGGCACTTTCGCGTTCAGAACCTGGACATCATTCGCACATATTTCATTATTCCGTTCATAGTTCACGGTTTTAATTGAAACAAAAGCAGGGCTCTTGGCTTTCATCACTCCCTGTGGGATGCTCAATGCATTCGACTTTATTACGCATCGTTGGAGCTAATAGGCTTACCTCGACTATGAGCTGGGTCGACCCACGTGTAGTGCAGGGTACCTTTGACCGCTTACACGCGTCCTTCGCAGTTTTTATAATAAACCAAAAGTCCTCCTATTGAAGATAACTCACCATTTTCTTTCTTATGAGAAACAGCACTTTTTTATGTAATCAACAGGTTGTGAACAAAGAACTTAAATCAGAAAACTGACCCGAGTTAAGGCACCATATAGACGTGATAGTGAACCATTTCGACGTTCTATTGATTTGTGGATTCATGAAGTTCGCCCAAAATGCCTCATGAGTTTCGAGAGTTGATTTTTTTGATTATTGAACTAGGATCATTGCTCCCACTTCGAAATCATTAACATTATTTTTGTGCTCATGTGTACTTAGAGGAATATTTTGCCTGGTTTTCATCTTTCCATCTAGGTGTTCATTTACTCGGATGCAAAATGACCTACTCGTTTCGCAAACATATGGACCACATAAGGCTGATCTTATTTCTTTTTGGGAAGAAAAACAGTGGCATACAAATTAATTGTTAACGCTAAGGTTTGTTAAAAAATGCTCTTTCGAATCATCACTGTCAACGAAATCGAATTTAATCCTCCTATTGAAGATAACTCACCATTTTTTTTTCTTATGAGAAACAGCACTTTTTTATGTAATCAACAGGTTGTGAACAAAGAACTTAAATCAGAAAACTGACCCGAGTTAAGGCACCATATAGACGTGATAGTGAACCATTTCGACGTTCTATTGATTTGTGGATTCATGAAGTTCGCCCAAAATGCCTCATGAGTTTCGAGAGTTGATTTTTTTGATTATTGAACTAGGATCATTGCTCCCACTTCGAAATCATTAACATTATTTTTGTGCTCATGTGTACTTAGAGGAATATTTTGCCTGGTTTTCATCTTTCCATCTAGGTGTTCATTTACTCGGATGCAAAATGACCTACTCGTTTCGCAAACATATGGACCACATAAGGCTGATCTTATTTCTTTTTGGGAAGAAAAACAGTGGCATACAAATTAATTGTTAACGCTAAGGTTTGTTAAAAAATGCTCTTTCGAATCATCACTGTCAACGAAATCGAATTTATTGCGCATCTGTAAAGAATTCGTCAACTCCGAACTCTTTATCCTTTTATTCCTAAATGCGGGTTGCTAACGTCTCGCCAATCTTCTCAAAAAAATGGTTCTTGATGAAAATATGTGTTAATGCAGGGAAGTTTTCTCTGATCCCAATGAATGTCTAACGTTTCTGATGAGAGAGCGAGAAGACTTTAACGTGATTGCCTGAAAAACTAGCTAGATTTTATATTTTAGCATCTAAATGTTTCCCTAGATCATCTAACAAATTTCCATAATTTCACAACAATATTGTTGCAGTAGAAGACCAAGCATTAATCTACAGTAGGATGCTCTTATTCATGAAGGGCGCGGGTGGCGCAGTGGTTGGAGGCGCCGAGGCGCCACTGCGACACGCACGTGGAATCAATTCCTGCGCCCATGCCCCACCAAGCCTTCCATCCCTCCGGAGTCGGCAAATCGGTACCAGACTCGTCTGGAAGGATAGCAGCACTGGCTCGATACATCGGCTGTCCACCGCGAGCCATTGTAAAAGCCAGATATGCATTCAATCACCTCCAACGATGCTTAATGAAGTCGAATGCATGGCGCATCCCTCAGGGATTGATCAACGCCGACAGCTTTAGAGAGAAAGCTTCTTATTCGAGAAGCTATGCTGGTAAAGTCGGGCAGTGGAGATTTACAGAAATAGTCTAGTACAGACTCATTAAGTTCTTAGTGTCCAACGAAAACTCATTTTATGAAAATACGCCTAGTCGAGGTGTAGAATGATGGTGCACGTAGCTGAATCGAGCACCTTCTTAGAGGCACCTGTTCTTGATGCTTGCAGTTAGCTTCCTCTCAACCCCCTTCGTCAGATGTGGCTGGACTGGCAATAGAAATCAAAGGAAATCTTCACAGTTCTCGCCACCCTCGCTGAAACGCTGAAGAGAGAAAGCTTCTTATTCGAGAAGCTATGCTGGTAAAGTCGGGCAGTGGAGATTTACAGAAATAGTCTAGTACAGACTCATTAAGTTCTTAGTGTCCAACGAAAACTCATTTTATGAAAATACGCCTAGTCGAGGTGTAGATCCAATTAAAATGAGGCCTTGGTATTTCCGACATTCGTTATTTTCTGGTGTGTGGCAGGCATATTTTCTAAACGTTAGTTCAAATGTGTAGTCCATCTTTTACGCCACAACAGAGCGAATGTTTTGGAGCATTTTCCAGCATATCACAATTAGTCGGGCGCTCAGCTAATGGCAGAATCAGAGACTACTGCATACTTGGAACAGTCTTCGTTTCAAGGTAGCGAACCTTTTTAAAATTCACAAGGTTTGGCAAAGAATGATGTTTACGATTCAAACATACCAAAAGGGTTAGATCACGATGCTAGAGAAACCAAATTAGCTTGTGTTGAAAGAAGCTTTACCATTCAGTGTTTTGGTAATTAGATTTTGAGACATATATTTAAAAGTCCTTCCAACAGTTTGTCACCTCATCGTGGCTGGGAGGTGTTCCTGGGTGTCGGACTGCGATATACAGCGGGTGAATTTATCATCATCCTGGCAGGGTCTCCCAAGCTGAGAACGAGTTCAGCGTTTCCATTAGAAAGCCCCGCTAAGAGTGAATGAATACCACGACCCGTCACCGTCCTGGTACCAAACTAGACGCATGGTGGCAAATCTCTCTCTGGTTCACAAAGGCGACTGCCTGTGGTGGAAAAGACCTTAGGCAGACTTTAGCTTGGGTGACCTCGGAAATCCAGCGAACCATAATTGCTAAACCAGCAAAACTTCGAAAAAGTGGAGATTACGCTGGGCTCCGCACAATCAGTGAGGACAGGTGATCTAAGTATTCAAGGCTGTATATATGAAAATGTCCTAATCCACTTTTTTAAAATGCTTTTCACTACTTCGACTGATTTCCCGGATGGACGGTGTGTTGACCAGCCCTACCTGCGTGATGTGATCTATTCAAATGGTATGTTTGCCGACCTACCATTTTTCTCATTTTTTAACCGAAAGGTACTAATCTCTAGTCTGTGAACGTAAGTGATCATTAACCTTCGTCACAGGGACAAAATCAAGCCTGCCACCTTGTAAATGGATTTAATCCATCATGGTAGCAATTCCTGTCGTTGGTCTATTTTCTCTTGTTGTTCCGGATAGAAATGTCAAAAATTTGACACATAGAAGCATCGCAGCTATTGAAACGGTTCAGCAATTAGAAGCTCTGAGTCAAACATCTCAGTGAAGTGTATTGACAAACTAATATCTTCGTTAGAAACCAATGAGAATGAGAAAACGTTTGCTTAAAAAGTCTTAAGAAAAGCCTCTCTGTTTCAGCTCGATAAAGCTGAAGCCAAGTAAACACTAAAAAGGCGAAGAATAGAAAAAAAGAAAGGAAAGAAAACGGGTAGCAGGTAGAATGGTTGCTTTATTTCAGGGATAGAGAATTAGAAATTAATGATACAGGACAGAGTGACAAACAAAATCACCAACATTTCTCGATATTCTTGTTTAGCAATGCGTCAATGCCAAGGTTAATAGAAAGTCGGTAGTGGGAATTACTACAAGACGTACCAGCAAAATCACCAATCTCAGCTAAGCGACTACTTTAGCAAGTTGAAGGAGCAAGGACCATGGCTCTTCTATATTAACAACTCAATTCCTCCATAAATGTGTGCTTTATGCCACCAAGTAAGAAACGTTGAGTAAAAATATTAAGAAAGTTAAGCAATTTCCTTACAATTGCGCATTGAATAGCGTTTAATTGTTGAAATTATTTACTTTAACCACATTACGCCGGTGTTGGGTTTTCAATGGCTGCCGAAAATTTCTCAGTAACCAAAGCACTTGAGATCTTCCGAATATGATAGTTTAATTGAAAACATTTGGCGCTATTGCTCTGAAGAGATGTGTAGTTTTCTACTATTTTCATCTAAAAATCGAAAATGACCGCAGAAAACATTGGCTAAATTCGATAGAAAAGCATAGCATCAACTAGTCTATTAAGCTCCTTCGTACTGTGATTAACAGAAACGAAGTCATTTAACAGAACAAGAGAAAACACTAAGAAGTTGTTATATGGGCAGCAGTATCACGTGAGATCGAAAAAATCGGAAGAGAAAATGAAAAGAAAGAAGACTAGAGAAAAAGATTGAGAACAACGCGGAACGGTGAAAAGTGAGTTAACTGCAAGGTAACTTGCATCGGATATTCCAATGATTGATTAACGATGAACTACTGTAGCAGCCATATTTATCAGAACGATTAAGCTGCTTTTCTCCATAATAGACAAATGTTGAAAACGAGTGAGTTTTTAGATTAGAAAAACCAGTCCGAATGATCCAAGAGAAGGCAGTGTTTGCGAACAACCATGTGGGCCAGTTTACTCAAAGCTGACCAACTCATCGTGTTGTGGCGGTGTACTACGTATAGTCTATTTGTTTGATTCGACCTCGAACCGCCTTCTGACTACTCCTTGTGAACAGCTCGCTGGTTTTCGGTGGAATCGAGGCACCCAACCATCGAATGCATAAATAAACATTTCTACGCGCAAGCGGATGTTTTAGTGAGACAATCCGACATAAGAGCGGTATATAGTTCCGTATATCCTTATCTGTCTGGGAACAAAGATAGGCTTTAGTTCAGAAGAAATTGTGACTTTGGATCATTAGTTTTAAAATGTTACAAGTGGGATAGAGCAAAATTGTGATAGCAGAAAGATCAACTTTTATAACCTGCACATTTTTCATAGTAAAACGTGGATCTCCTTATTTCGATAACATAAAGTCCTTGAGATCTAGAAGAGGCAATTCCTTTATAGAATTCCTCTTTAGCTGTCTCGTTGTTAAACACTGTTCAGTGAATACTTAAATGTGGTTAGAAAACTAAAACTTTGTTAGTAGGAGATATCAGGGGAGGGGAGGGTGGAGCAGCAGAACAGTTTCAAATGAAATCATAAACTAAGCTTCAGAAAAAGATCTGCATGCAAATTTTTTCAGAGCAAGAAATAGGCTTTAAGCTATTATACAGCAGCAACATGAAGAAACATTTATATAATTCATAAGAACTACTCTTGCTGAGATGACGCGACGTTGGTGGTCTCATAAGCAACAACACAATGAATAGTCGTAGCTGACGTTTCGGCAGAATCGCCTTCTTCAGAGCCTGGAGGGTACACCAATACGCAACTTACTAGGTCAAACGCTTCACCAGCACAAACAGAAAGATGAAAATCTGAGCGTGTTATTGCCTGTTATTGTATGGAAGTAAACGAATGCTGTTTAACAACCTCGCGATTGCTAAGAGAGAAAACGACGAATTCATAATACAATGCCGAGGTTAATAGAAAGTCGATCCTGGGTACTATTACAACGAATAGTTTTTAAATAAAACGACGTCACCTATTTTAAATCTTCGTTGGTACTATAGATATTTCCCTGAATTGTTAGGCTACCGTTGCATTAAATAGTGCGAAGCCCGGAGGAAATTGAAACCACCGAATCGTCAACCATCCAACCACAGCAACAGCAACAGCAACAACAACGATAACTACGGCCAACCTCGCATCAAAAAATGTGTATACATGTATCAGTTATTTATGCCAAAGTTTATAGAAAGTCGGCCTTCTAAAAAAAGTATAAAAAAATCTTTGGTACAATTTGCTGAAACTTTATTGTGACTTCCTTTTATGGTAGTTTAATATATAGTTTGTTTTGGTTTGCCGTAAATCTGGTATTCTCTCTTATTTATGCCAAAGTTTATAGAAAGTCGGTCTTCTAAAAAAAGTATAAAAAATCTTTGGTGCAATTTGCTAAAACTTTATTGTGACTTCCTTTTATGGTAGTTTAATATATAGTTTGTTTTGGTTTGCCGTAAATCTGGTATTCTCTAGAATTGCGTGTGCATCCCGTATGCGCGCAACTAGCGTAACTACCTAACATCTTTCGTATGACTACAGTCCAATGATGTTTTTCCAAACTGATGAAGGAAAATAATGACGAAGGAAAGTCAGCTGATCGCTGTGATCGATTGTAGAGGAGCAGAAATCTGGCTCGTCTGATGATGAACGGTTGAATGGAATAGCACTAATGTCATCCGTGAAATTCCATTCAGCGTACTTATCATAGAAAGCTGAGTGCAATTCTAACTAACGATCCTATAGTATATTACACTGCCGGATGGACAAATAGTGATGGACGTAGCTGTATGGTTATATTCGAAAACATGTCGCATGATTTAATTTAAACTGGACCGCATGGGGTAATGAATAACGCAATTGCCTATGAAGCATGATTGTAGGAGTGAATCTTGCCGTTTCGAAGGTTGTTGTTCTTGGAGCATCTTTCCGCTTCAATGTAATCTGCAGGCAATCTCTGGAAAACCATTTGAAAAGCAGAATTAGACGAGTCATGAATAACATTCCAAAGGTGAAAGAGTTTCATAGTTAGTTCTTCCGATAGGACACCTCGTCAAAAAGCAATTCCACTCATTGGATATAGTATATATAAAGTACGTCCAAGTAATCAGAGACTACGCTTAAAAAAATCATCCATGATAAAACTACCAATGGAAGGCTAAATTACCACAATAACACTAAATGGATATTGTGACCTACAAGGATACTTGCGACTCGTTCCCAGCTACAAGCTGATATGACTCGTGACTCGTCTCTAGGTTTGCCTTCCATGAAGACATTCATGTCGTCTCATGATTTATTCCATTGTTTTTTCAACAAGATTTTTGTCGTCTCTATTCTTATTAAACAAACCTTTATGTCATTAAGATGTATATTTAGAAAGAAGAGCAATTTTTCTTCTTAATCCCTTACAACTGCTTATGTTCTTCTTATTCTTTCTTCCCTAAGAGCAAGGGTGTTGAACTGATGCAAAGGGTCTCTAAAGGAGTGCTCGAAAAATAGCTTTAAACAAAATTTATTGTTGCAAGAGTAGAACATCCACGGATCTCCCTCATATGAGGGCTCTCGAGCCGGTTAGTCGCGAGGCTAGGTGGCGCGTCCCCAGGTGGCGGATAGGGGGTTAATGGCGGACCAAAAGCGACCTTTGCTTCCCTGAGAAGCACGTGGATCCAGGGGATAGACTCCCTGTTTCTGCTGCGCCGATTTGGCACGTACTTTCTGTATTTGCTATGCGTATTTATGCATGCGTGTGTGAGTGCGTTCTCGCTTTATGCGGATTGTATTCTACGAGTCAACTTGGCCAAAAGCCTGCAATCAAGTGACAGGGAAGTATATGCGAGGTGGTTAGGAGTCGCCTCCAAGAAATAAGCTCCATGTCCACTCTGGGCAAGCCTGGCAAGCTGCCCGTCAGTATAACCAGCCCCCACGTTCAGAGCCCAGCAAGCTACGAGGGTATCAAATATGCTAAACACAGTAAAAAACGGGCCTCATTCCCCTGACCCCGAAAGAGTCCCCAATTTTGCAGCGTTGGGTAGGACGAGTACGGAGAGGCTGCTAAAATCCCAGGGCCAATGCAAGCTGCCTGGGTCAAAAACTATGGTGATGATCTGTACCTACAATGCACGTACACTTGCATCCGATTCCTCGATAGAAGATTTGCTCATGCAAGCAAGAATGATAAGGTACGACGTCATCGGCCTGGCCGAGACGAGACGACGCCACCCATTCAACGCTGTCTATGACACTGGAGAAGAACTGTTCCTCAGAACATGCAACAGTAGAGGCGTAGGCGGTGTCGGCGTTCTCGTCAACACGAGTTTGTCCATGAACATCGATTCATTCGAATAGCTTACAACCCGAGTCGGACGTCTACGATTAAAAAGATGTGGATCAACACAGGCTTTGACAATCTTCGTCGTTTACGCGCCAACATCAAACTGTAACAAAGAAGAACGAAGCGTTCTACATGGACTAGGAGAAGTTCTACAAAAAAGACAATACGTTCTTCAAGGTTATCATTGGAGATTTCAATCCCAGAATTGGACCAAAAAGATCGTCTGAGGAACGTCACATTGGGACCCAAGGATTAGGACGGAATGAACAGGGTGAGCGGCACTCTGAGTTTATCATGGCGACCAAGACCATACATGGTAACTCGCAACTCCAGAAGCCTTACCCTCAACGCTGGACGTGGAAATCTCCAAGTGAAAGGTACCGTAGCGAAATAGACCACATTACAGTAAATATAAGGTTTTGCCTAACCGATGCCGCTGTAGTCCCAAAATTCTACACGGGATCAGACCACCGTCTCCTTCGTGCAGGATTTTATTTTTCGCGGAAAGGAGAAAAAGCCGCTAAATTCAAAAAGAAAATCATCCACGATTACTACTCAGATCTCTTCGATAGGCACGTCCATCTCCCGTCTTTTGAAATAAAAGAGAATGGATATGCTGTTCCACCGGTTCTCCCTTCCGAAATCCGACATGCCATTTCGTCGGTGAAAAATCGAACAGCACTAGGTCCGGACAGGATAGGATCAGAACACCTGAAGAACCTTCCGCCAGTCCTCGTAAGCACACTGACTCGGCTCTTCACACGTTACCTGTCTGAATAGAAGGTCACCACTCAGTGGAAGACCAGCAAAATCGTGTTGTTGTTCAAGAAGGGCGACCTACAGGATATAGGCAGCTATAGCAGAACATGGGCCGGTGTAGCGCAGTGGTCGGAGACGCACTGCAAAACGCTTGGGATGATCCTCGCCCTCAATTTTCACCAATCCATCTTTCTTTCTGAGGTTGATAAATTGGTACCAGACTTATCTGGGAAAGCCGCAGTACTGGTTTAATACATCTGTACACCACCGCAAGTCATTGTAAAGGCCAGGTATGCATTCAATCACCTTCAACGGCGCATGATGAAGTCGAATGCATGGCGCATCCCTCAGGGATTGATCAACGCCGAGAGCTTTCATAAATGCAGAACAATAACGAGTCTTCCTGACTTGCAGCAAACGTGTCGTTTTACAATAATACCAATTATAACTGGTGCTGGTTTTCACGACCACGGTGCTGGCTGGATTTCACACCGGGCTCATTAAACTTTCCATTTTTCCGAGGTCATGAAATCGGTATTCGAAACGGCTGTCTCAGGGCTTCAGTGAAAATCGCGTCGACCAGCATTCCACGTCTCTCAAGATGAAGTGAAAATTCTCAAGCCCCAGCCAAACCCACATCTAAAGTTTGAGACCTTCGTGGATGATGGATACGAGAAAACAAATCGAATTTGATAAGTGCTGCGGGTGGCACGGTAGATCTGAAGACGAGTAGTTCGTTCTGTCGGTTTCAAAAGAACAAAAAAATTCGAAATTTTCTTATTTCTCTAGAATTGCTTCCTTCTATATGTCGCTTTTTCCTTTACATCTACATTAACGATTTCTTTTACGTCTAGGTGTAACATGAGGCCATATGAAATGTGAAGCAATCTTACTTATCAGGGACTGTAAAAGCTCGTTATGTACTTTGTGCAAGAAGACTGAATGTGTGGAGTATTAGGCTGGTTTCTTGCAATAATGAAGCGAGTCTTTTTTCTAGACTCCGGACATACCCTCGCTTGGCTGCTCTTTGCTGGTTATCGTAAAAACTTATCGGCCATTATGGAAATCGGGTGAAAATTTAGCGCTCTGTATATTTTATAAAATGTCTGGAAAACTCAACATACCGTTAAAAAGGCTATTTGATAGAAACGTCCGATACCAATTCAAGATGTTTCGTTGGAGCGACCCGCTGTTTTTCGTAATTTCAATATAAAAAAACAACCTGCCATAAAAGAAAATGAATTTCCCGGTAGAACGTTTTAAAAACAATAGGAAGGGTGCATCGTGCGTTCAATTTCATAAGATTTGTGGAGGTGACTGAATGAATACTTGACGTATACAATAACCACTGAGCCATTTTAATGCATTAACTCAGCGACTTAATTCTCTCAGATTAGGGTGGAGCCAAATTTTCAACCTCGAAGAGGTAGATCTCTGTGGGCGGCTCTAGTTGAAGGGGTGAGCTCTGAATGTGTTGCAAATTACCAAGATAGGTTAACTTCTGCATCAGCCCATCTCTGTATATGAAGCGGTAGATTTTGAGTTGTCAAGCCACAATTAGAAGTGATGTAAGGTCATATAAGTGAAGTGCTACGAAATCAGATATAAGGACGAAGATATCAGAAACTGATCGTAATTAGCACTGCATAAAGAGGAAGAAGAGAGAAAGGAAGAAAGCGAAAAATAAAAAGAAAAGTGGGGAGGAAAGGGATAGAGATGCAATGCTTTCATATCAGCACAGGAGAGACTGCTCGTCATCGTGCTTCATTTTTTTCCTTCCAAATGCATTCAATTCATTGAATGGCTAGTGCTGGGCATTGTATAATGTCCCACAGAAATTTGTTGAAGTGCATGCATTTTTCCTCCTTATTAAATGGCATCCAAAGAGACGTCATTTTTTGGGAATGCTTCACTTCTCAGCTTTTTTTTGTTTTCCGTTCTTCTGATTGACATGGTTGCAAAAAACTAGTTTGAAGAACTAATGAAAAAGACCTTCTTAATGAGAAAAGAAACGAAAAAATCCTCTCTGATCAGTTGTACAGGTCGTAGCCAAACTTGTGATTGCTTGGAAAACACCAGAAGTGCTTTCGTCAAAACATCTTTTATCAGTCAAACATTCCAATGATGTCATTGTATAGTACACGAAAGAGATTACAAGTGTTTTTGATTGAAAAGTCCATGTTATTGAAATCAATGCGATGTGAATCAACTCCTTCAAAAAAGTAAATATAACTATTTTTCTTCTTGAATTTTAAAACAAATATTCTTTAAACAAAGTTTAGGCAGTTTTTTTTCCTTGAAATCTCCTAAGACTTTTATTTACTGAAAACCACATGGATACTGAGACAAGAGGTAAACTCGAAACCTCTGTGCGCCTCGAATCAGCGATTACTCTTTCCTGGGGCTCACGAATTATCCACCACATCGACCGATATCCTTTTTTTTTGTCTTCCTCTCAGGCAATTAAAAAAATAAGTAACAAGGCTTTCGTTGGTGTTTTGAATAGTGCGTAACTCACACTAGGATAACCGTAGATTCGAAGCCCGTCTGAGATTCCGAGTTCTTCTCCTAACTTCACATCATTGTGGTTGGGTTTCACATAATACTCTGCCAAAAGAATAAGATATGCAGCAAATGAAAGTTAAATTATCTTTACTTCATTTATCAAGTTCACCGACGTCTCGCCGAATTCTTCTTCACGTGGCATAATGTTCCTATCAGCTTGCAACTGAGTGTTGATGAATAGTAATGGGAAATAACACTGGTTATCATAAGAACTGAGGAGACCACGAGCACTTCAAAGAAAAAGGAAGCTTCCAGCATATTTTGAAGAAAGCGGTGATCTCCTGCTTCCGTCTCTTCTTGCTTTATCTGGTAACTCAATTAACATGTCAAAAAAAAATTTGGTATAAAAGTCGCTATCCTCGCACGGAATACTAAAACACAAACGCGCAAACTCCTCGAGGCTTTTTGGATAAATGCCAAAAATCCTACAATGAATAGCAGGGAGGAATGCCCCGAGATTACGCGGGATCTTGCCCCTTACCTTCGTATCGATCATTGATTGGGGGCGCTGCATTCGTCAGCCATATGCGACTCTGAGCGGGTGTTCTTCCTCAGTGGAAGACAGATGAAAAAAAGCGGTGGGTTTTTTCGAGAAGCCGTAGATCTTGTAATTATCGCTCAGATTTTCATCTTTCTGTTTGTGCTGTTGAAGTGCTCGACCTAGTAAGTTGCGTATTGGTGTTCCCTTTCAGGCTCTGAAGAAGGCGATTCTACCGAAACGTCAGCTACGATTGTGTTGTATGTGTGTTATTGCATGGAAGTAAAAGTATGCTGTTTAAGAGCCTCGCGATTGCTGAGAGAGAAAGCGACGAATTAATAGTCCAATGCCGAGGTTAATAGGAAGTCGTTCCTGGGTACTATTACAAGATATACTAATAAAATCGACATTAATTTTCGGATATTCACTAACAAAACTTTCAAAGTCCTTAATCATTATCGCTGCAACCTCATAAAAGTGCAAATAAGTGGGGTGTGGGAGGTGCTAAAACAAATAAGGTTAAAAAACACCAGTCTATCCGTTAATAAAAAGGACGGAGAGTTTGTTGCAATTTATCATCAGTTAGATGTCGAGATAACGAAAAAGCTTCCCTAAAATGCGTCGTTTTATCGCACATCATCTGGGAGGGAGTTCAAAAGTCAGTTCCGAAAATCGAATCGCGATTGGATCAAACTGGCATAGGTAGCTGGCATAACCATCAGTTGTCTCTCAACTCAAAGTTGAGTTACCAACATGTCCTGTCTTATACTTACTTATCAAAACTCATGAGCTTGTATCCAGCAATGATCTAGCGCTTACCTACCCAACATCATTCAAAGTTCGACTTATCAAAAGCCCCGTAGAAGAGCGAACAGATAGAAATAACACGGCTTTCAGCCGAAAATACTTATTCAGTTGTTAAAACATATTACACCCCATCTAAAAAACATACGTTTCTTCCTGGATCGTTTACGTAACATGCGTCCTACGATCGCTTACGTGATGGATTCCTTCGACGTTACCGCTCTTTGTAGTAACGAGTTTAATGAATCCGCTACGCAAGCCATCCTGAAACTTCTTAGACAACACCAAGGAGCAATGGATACGTATGGCTCCAGGATACAGCATTTGATGACGCTCTTAAAGGAGAGCCTAAACTGGCTGTCTTTATACCGTTCGGAAAATATCAGCCACAAATGGGAGGGCTGGCAATGAGAGATCGACTGGTATCAAACCTTGCCATTGCATGCATTGAATTTACATCTAAACTGGAACCACCAGTAACCAATCTTAGATCATTACTCTACTGTTGTTTTATAAATGATTATTTTATCATCTGCTCTACACAGGAGGAAATAGGCTAATGTTTTGGGTTGTTTAACGAAGAATCCAAGTACACTAAGTTAACTGGAGAGAAGCCGAAAGAAGACTGGCTTCCACTTCTAAACGTTCGAATTGACCTATCCGTAAACGGCTATATCACGAAATGGTTTCGTAAGTCATAGTAAAAATATGCTGGTTCATTGCCCACTCTATCACAACTCACACACAACAATGGCGCTTGTAGGAAACATGTTTCAAATAGTCACAAGGGTGTGCTGAGGAAGAGAACAGAAGGAACAGTGCGGAAAATTGGCGCGGCAAATACCCAATTTCAGTAGCTACGAAACTGTTGCCTTTAAGGAGAGGTGTAGAGGAATCTGATCACCGCCTTCTTCGCGCGAAGATTCGATTCAGCAGCAAGCTGGAAAAGAACTCTCTTCATCGACGACGAGGAAGAAGCCTAGCTGTATGTAACGAAAACATTCCGAAGTTCTATACAAACGTGACTGGCAGAATAAAGAAGACACGACCGAAGACTACAAGCTGCTTGTCGAAGAACTGAAAAGCTGTACCCGAATCCGCCTCAGTTCCTCAAGCAAGAAGATCGAGTCGCATCTCCACCACTACTAAGGAGTTGCTCGAAAACAGAAGGAAACTGAAGCTTGATCCCACTGCAACACGTTTAACATGGCTAGTAATAAAATTTAGCTGCAGAAGAGCTCTGCAGGAAGATCTACAACGGTACAAACAGAAGAAGCTACTAGAAGCAGCAGAGGAAAGAAACAGTCTGAAAAAAATGCCGGCAGGACATATGTGATTATAATGTTCAGCTATCAGCTCTGATGAACGAAGATGGGATCGTCAAAACATCCCGCCATGGTGTGGAATTAATAGCGGAAACGTTCTACACCAACCTTTTCCGCTCCATAATCCCCGTCCCGGGCCCTAATATCCCCGCTGGAGAAACACCACTTGGAATTCTTCTGTAGGAGGTTCGAGTTGCGATAGAAAGCATGAAAAGAGGCACAGTTTCAAGACCAGACAATATCACCGCAGATTTCCTTAGAGCTAGAGGCCACAATTTACATGTACTTCTCGCAGACTACATGACAGTATACCTTCAAAAGGAAAAAATCCCAAACCAGTGGAGGACATCGCGCACGGTCATCCTGCCTAAGAAAGAAGACCGAAGGGATCTTCGTAACTATCGTCCTATATACTTGTTAAGTATACTCTACAAGCTCTTCACAAAGATTATCCTCTAGCGCACAACAAAAACATTGGATGAGGCGCAACCAGTCGAGCAAGCAGGATTTCGAATAGGATTTTGCTGCATGGACCAAATCCAAACAGCGCCCAGGGTCGTCGAAGTTTGTCGGGAATACCACTTGCCTCTAGTCCTAACTTTTGTCGACTATGAAAAAGTGTTTGACAGTGTCGAAACGAATGCAATCCTATCAGCGCTCGTCGACCAAGGAGTAGACCCGTACTACGTAACAACTCTGTTTGACTGATATCGGAAGTGTAGTACGAAAATACAGTTTTTCCATCGACCTCTTACCATACCCATAGGAAGAGGGTTTCGATAAGGCGACACAATTTCGCCAAAGCTGTTCAGCGCCGCACTGCAGTGGATAATGAAGTCACTCGATTGGGATGAGAAAGGCGCATGCATTGATGGAAATTCCTACCAAACCTTTTTTTGCCGACGACATTGTCATCTTCTCAAAAATTGCTAGCGAAAGAAAAATGATGATCAAAGAGCTCAACGAAGCGGGGATAGAGATCGCACTTCGCATAAATCGAAAGAAGACCCAGCTCATGAAATACCCATGATGCGAAGGCGAAAAAATTGAATTGGATGATTCCCACAGTGTCGAAACGAATGCAATCCTATCAGCGCTCGTCGACCAAGGAGTAGACCCGTACTACGTAACAACTCTGTTTGACTGATATCGGAAGTGTAGTACGAAAATACAGTTTTTCCATCGACCTCTTACCATACCCATAGGAAGAGGGTTTCGATAAGGCGACACAATTTCGCCAAAGCTGTTCAGCGCCGCACTGCAGTGGATAATGAAGTCACTCGATTGGGATGAGAAAGGCGCATGCATTGATGGAAATTCCTACCAAACCTTTTTTTGCCGACGACATTGTCATCTTCTCAAAAATTGCTAGCGAAAGAAAAATGATGATCAAAGAGCTCAACGAAGCGGGGATAGAGATCGCACTTCGCATAAATCGAAAGAAGACCCAGCTCATGAAATACCCATGATGCGAAGGCGAAAAAATTGAATTGGATGATTCCCTCATTGCAGAGACCACCTCGTGCGTATACCTTAGGCGATCGATGAACGTGGAAAACAGCATGAAGGAAGGACTAGATAAAAGAAGGAGAGCACCTTGGGCCGCATTCGGGCATTACAAAGAAGACGCCAACCAACTGAAGAACCCGAAAATACGCGCCTATCTCTTCGATTCTGCGGTCTTCCCAGCGCTCTGTTATGGTGCAGAGGCATGGGTTAATACTTTAACAACGTCAAAGATGCTTCGCACTACTTATAGAGCGCTTGAGCGATATCTTCTGAAATATTACCGGTACTCTCATTATCTAGCCGGAATGCCAAGCTCTGGCCTTCGAAATCTGTCACAACTTCGGGATCCAGGAAAATATGCGTCGACTGAGAAACATAGTTGCTCCAGTCACATAATCAGAGGAGTAGATGACAGATGGACGAAAAGAAAAATAGAGTTGGCTCCAACAGAATGCAAGCGTCTCCCAGTACGACCACCCCTAAACGTTGGGGAGACGTGTTCATAAACAAAGTCAATCAGCTCTACCAGCAGCTACAGTTGTTTTACAGATCACGGTATGAGACCTGCAAGCGCTACCATGCTCGAACAAGGCCACTGCCATAGACTACTATTGCGAAAGAAAGGAACGAATAGCATATGTGCTGGGGTCCGCACAACTCGTGAAGACGGACCGTCCAAGTGTCTAAGTAAGTAGAGGAATATTACGTCTCAAACCAATATTTCAAGCCGTAATATAGTGCTACTTGGTTTGCTTTTTATTTCCAGCCAAGTAAGTGCTGCTACAAAACGTTGCTTAAAAAGGGCAGATTTGGACAATTCGGTAAGAATAATTAACATACCGCAAGGCACATTAAGAACCCAGCTAGTTCACAGCCACCTGTATTATCGTCTATGTGCAACGCAAAATTGAATAATATGCCTTAACGGTCGAGACGGTGATTGAATTAGCTATTGTACAGCTTATCTGATCTCTTGTAAAGCGTGCGGTGACGAATACGCTGGCAAAACGAGTAAACCACTCTGCATCCTTACAAAAGAATGTCTAGTGGGTAAACTTGGACATGAACTAAATGTCGCAGTAGGTGCGCACAGAAACTAAGTGTCCCAGTAGGCGCGCAAAGACACAACGGGGTAGATTTTGAAGCAGAATTAGCACCATGTCACTGAAATCGAAAACTCTAAAGCGCAAAACTTGGAATATTCTAAATAAACTTTAAGAATCCAAGATTGAGCTGCTGGGATGAAAACCTTGCAATCATGCGTGATCTCACATGGTGTTTGAGGCTGCTATTTTACTTTGCTCTCGTGTTTTTAAACAAAAATTTTGTTTTCTATGTATGTTTAATATACTTTTATAAGCACAAAGTCTACGCTTTCTATATCTAGTATTGGACTTTTAAAGGATTTATTATTTCTGTATTTTTGTAGGCCTTAACTTTAGTATTAATCAACGTGACATTCGTGTCCTTTTCTGGCACGAGTGGAAGAGTGTACATGATACCGCGGCAGGAGCTCGCAATATCTTCTAGTTTGCGACGAAGGTAATATTAGTGAATCAACAGTGCGGACATAATTCCGGAAATTCCGATCTAATAGTTTCGAAATATTTTAATTATTAATTATTATACTATATTAATTATTATACTTAATTTTCATTCATTTGATCAACAGAAAACGATCAATCCTCCACGACAACACCCGGCTCCATATTGCCGAGCCTGCACTGCAGACGCTGAACGAGTTGGGCTGCGAAACTTTGCCTCATCCGCCATATTCATCAGATCTCTCTCTACCAACTGCCACTTCCTCGAACATCTTCAAAACTTTTTACGCAGGAAGTACTTTACCAACCACGATGACGCAAAAAATGCCTCCATCGAATTCATTGCTTCCAGAACTCCAGAGCTTTAAGCAACTGAAAAATATAAACTTGATTTTTTATTGGAAAAAATCCACTGATTCTAATTGTGCTTATTTGGAGTAATAAAATTTAGTAGGAAGAAAGTTATGGCTACCTAAAGTTTACATTCAAAATCGAACGTTTCATATGCTACAACCTAATAATCTATGAAGCACATTATTCCGTTTCCATTTGAACTCTGTGTGGTTGGCCGCCGCGTGAAATACTCAGTAGAAGACTCATAGAAAGCGGTTGGTGTCCGAAGAAGCCGTTTTGCCCTCAATGCTATTGAAATCTTGGTTTAGTATGCTCTTTGTAGGGCTATGGAGGTATGTGGCTAGGTAGACCTTTTGTTTCTTAATGAAACCTTGGAAGCAGTTACCAGTTCATTGAGAACCGTTTGTTTATGTTTTATAGCTGTCAGAGCTTCACATAAACAGTACAATGTGCATGTGTTTAGTGAAGCGCATGTGGCTCCACCACGACGAACTTCCGGAAAATTCGTTTAGCAAAAGAACGTTATGCAGAAATGGAGAAGAAGAGAAAAGAAGAAAAAGAAGAAAGATGAAGAAAAAGAAGGAAGAAGAAGGAGAAGATGAAAGGAGAAGAAAAAGAAAAAGAAGAAAAAAAGAAAGAAAGAAAAAAAGATGAGTAAAAACAGAGAATTTGGAGACACAGTATCAAAATTCTACTGTGAGTGAAACTTTCATAGACTATTATTGTTATTGTCACTACTAATATTGGTATTAGTAATAATTATTATTACTATTGTTGTTATAATGCATGTGAATAATTATAAGCGTCAAAATAAAAAATATAAATGACTTGTAAGGGTGAAAATAGAAGATATTTGGCGAAATCACAATTTCCTTACGAACTATGTCACCTGTATCACCTGTAGTCCAGCTGATCGTCGAGTGACTCGAGCGGGCGCCAGCAAATCCTCCAGTTTTCCCTGTCGCGTGCAAGAGTAACCCAGTGGGTACCGCTCGCTTCAGGGACTCGTCGAGCATCATATCTTTCTTCTAGGCCTTTCGTGAAGAAGTCAGACCATCGGGCCGGTAATCTTTCTACAGTGCGTTTAACATCCTGAGGAATCCATTCACTAACGGCTTTTGTCCATCAGTTGTCATTCATACGCATTACGTGTCCGGCCCACCTTATCTTCGACTGTTTGGCGTATAGAACGGCATCTTTGATTTTTGATCGTTGACGCAGGTCGGAGCCTCGGATCCCATCCTTTACTTGTATGAAACGGGATACTCCTAGCATCGTTATTTCTACTGCGCGCTCGATAACGCTGAGTGGTCTTTCATCCTACCTACGCAGCGACCACGTTTCTAACGCATACGCTAGGGCAGGAAGAGCTGCTGAATCGAAAAGGTGAGCACGAAGTCAAGTGTTTTTTGTTCACTTCACTACATCCTCGATGCTCTTGAAAGGTCCCCAAGCCGCTCATATCCTTCTGCTCAGCACTGGAGCTATGTTGTTCATCATATTGATTTTGCGACGTAGATAGACATAGACATAGCTGGAACATTCGGAGATATTCGTTCCGTTGAGCATGCATTGGGCAAACGAATCCAATCCGTTCTACATGAACACCCTTTTCTTGAGATTTAGCCGAAGACCAATCTTTTCCCACACTTTATCAAAGTCCGCAAACACACGTTCCGCTTGGTTAATGTCTGGTGTTATAACGACGATATAACGGTAACGAGAGAAGCGAAGGTGATGTAACTGCCAACCATCGATTTTCACTGCCATATTATCCCATTCCAATGTCCGCATGACGTTCTGAAGTGTGGCGGTAAATAATTTTGGCGAGATTGTATCGCCTTGCCTAACTCCTCTTTTGACGTCAACGTTAATATCGGTGTAGAATGGTGAAATCTTGGTTGTGAATTTTGCAAGCTCGGACGTTAGTTCGCGGTTGCCTCTAGCTCGTGCGAGTCCACTCTGGCGTATTAGCTCGAGAGTTTCTGGAGACAGACGTCTCTTGGTGACCTTCGAACTCTCAGCTTTCATGGCGCTAACGTGTAGATGTTGAATGAGCCGATCGTATTCCTCGTCGATGATGTCTACAACGGCATCTTTCCAACAGCCGACTAATGAGTTGAACACGTCCCAGTTTCTGGTGGTTCTGGGACATCGGCTTTTGAATTTAGCCGTTTTTTCTCCTTTCCGCGAAAAATAAAATCTTGCACGAAGGAGACGGTGGTCTGATCCCGTGTAGAATTTTGGGACTACAGCGGCATCGGTTAGGCAAAACCTTATATTTACTGTAATGTGGTCTATTTCGTTATGGTACCTTTCACTTGGAGATTTCCAATCCCAAATTACTAAATATGTGGTGCCCATCACGAGGCTTCGAGCTTTTGCTAGTCACAAGTCGTTAATTCAATACAGTACAAAGTTTGTTATTACGACCAAGACCTTTAAGATATCAGATATATACCTATACCGTCTATAGATCTATAGATATAGACCTCGTCTCCTTTAAAAGAAAGCGAATTTATTCTGAGCTTATGCGTCGGATGACTAATATAAATACGAATACTTGGTCTTCCAGCACCAACCTTAGCGTTAATGTTGCTAGTGATAAAGTTGTGGAAGATGTGGTCTTCTTAAGAGAAGATAGGATTAAATGCGAGTTTATACGTCGAATGCTTTCCACCGCATGTTTAGTCGGTCTATAGTGAACACGTGCGACAAGACATGTGAAGCTTGCTTGCTTTAACTTTGCAGAATTCATCTGGAATTACTGTAATGAATCAATCGATGCGATGGGAATTTTTCTACGACTGGCTATGTTAAAAAACGAGCCAATGTTTCAACATTATTTTAACTTAATCATACAACGAATTGGTCACAAGAATTGCCGAGAAATAGTGCTGTTCCAAGAAAGATGTTGTGTTTCGCCATATAGAATGAAAAATGTATAAAAGCTAGCTCAAACATCATCGTACGACTCTTTCTTCTTATTTCTACTCTCTAAACCGCAATACGGGCGTGTGTTGCGCAGTGGTCGGAGACGCCCTACAATACACATGGGATAGATTCCCGCGCCCCAAACCCACAGAGCTCTCCATTCCTCTGAGAGCGGTAAATCGGTACCGGACTTGTCTGGGAGGGTACCAGCACTGGCTCGATACATCGGGTGACCACCGCGAGTCATTGTAAAGGCCAGGCATGCATTCGATTACCTCCAACGATGCTTAAAGAAGTAGAATTCACCGGGCATCCCTTAGGAAAAGATCAACGCCGAGCTTTACCTTTCTTGATTTATGGATAATTAGGCGTGAGCACTTAATAGTAAATAGAAAATTTTGAAAGGAGGGATACGGTAGTGCCATATCTCACAACGCCACGTTGTTACTTTCAGTTTCTCGATTATCAATGAACGGAAAGGAAACGAATTTGACTTGATCCGATAACTTCTTACTTGATTTTTCTCTGGGACCTTGTAACCTATGCCGGGTTTCCTTGCTAATGATTCACAGCGGATAAATAATATTTCTACACTTTCTTACTTAAACACTTGTATGAGTTTGCTTCACTTGTGGTTCAAAGGAAGATTTTCCATCATGCGTCTAGTGTGATACCAGTTGAGCGGTGGATCCTGGTATTTGTTTATTCTTAGTTGGGCTGCCTGATGGAAACGCCGGACTTCTGGGCTTGGAAAACCGTGTTAAAGTGATGTACCATTCCTTCGTACATCGCTGCTCGACACCTAACAACACCTACCAGCTCCGATGAGGCAGTATGTCGTTGGGAGGGATAATTTTACATGATATTGTAAATATCGCGAGGTATACCTTCAGTGTTTTCTTCTTTTACACTCATAGTTCTATCTCGTTGCTTCACCATAACACTTTTGGTGTCCAAATTTTTTGATGCGTCCTGATGCTGTTATTTTAGAAAAAATTCATAATTGGGAGTAGTGTCCACAGCCCAATGGTTTGTTCTGTGTTGATGAGGACTCGCGATGTTTCTTTCCACCAAGTTTTTATCCCTCATTCGTATAGCAGCTTTTTTTGCTCTTATATGGATCGTTCTCGCTGAACGAGTTCGCTGATTTCAACGTTGATTGTTTCATCATAAAAAACGGCGAAAAATATTGAAGCTCGCGATAGGGTTATTATAAATCTTACGACCGACTTTCTATTAACTTTGCCATTCACCAAGTAATTCTTAGTATTCTTGTTGAGCAAACGCGAGGTGTTATTTTTATTCTTTATTCACAAACAAGCTGATGTTTCGGAGGACTTCGCTTTACTCAGGGCCTGCAAAGGTCAAGCTAACGGCAATAGATTCGGCCAAACTCCTCCATAACCGAACAGAAAAAACGCTAAACCAAGAGTTCAATCACATAGAACACAGCTTTGCACACTCACCGCTTTCTATGAGGCTTCCACTGAGTATTTCGCGTGGAGACCAAACGCAGAGCATTCAAATGGAAGTGTAATGTGCTCCTCCCATCAGAATAATAGGCTTGTATACTACCCATTGTCACGAGTGATAATGAAGCACTCTTCCCTGCGGCTCATTTTCGGATTTCTGGAATTAATCCGGAGCGCCCCAAAAGTTTTGCGCGCTTGTGTTCGCGATTCCCGTGCGAGGATCGTGACACGTACCGTGAAGTCCTCCTCGCCATGTCCCTGAGACCTGTGCGTGCCTAGTGGGGTATTTGGCTTACGTTTGCCGATTAGGTGTTCTTTTATGCGAACACAGAGCAGTCTAACCGTTTCGGCCAAGTATTCGTTTCCGCACGCCTTACAGGAGATCAGATAAACTGTACCCAAGCTCATGAAATCACCGTCTCCAACAATAGGCTGCAAGTTAATGATCTATATCCGATGTCAATGACATGCTGAGTGCTAATCCTACTGGAAATTCGATGTAGTCAAACAGTTGTGTGATAGTCTAATGTGTTTCATAGAATAATCCTTTTATTTTATTGTCGTGCGACCCGTTTTCACGTCAACTGTGCCGATCCCAGCATTTCTCAGATTCGATTCGTTTCCTCGCACCTATCATCCACGAAAGTCTTCCAAGTCTTCGCGTGTTGTTTCGACTAAAGGTTGAAGATATTCATTTCATCTTGAACGTTGTAGGATGCTGGTCGAAGCGATTTTCTTGGAGTTTTGATAGCTGGCATGGAGCATTCCCGAATTCATTGCAAGGTGTGATTTTTTTAGACAAGCTTGGTGCAAATTCACAGACCCTGAAGGAATGAGAGGCTTGGTTGGACAAAGCGGAATCGAACAACACTATGCTCGTGGCCACCGACATCACTACCACTGTAATGTCCGCCTCCTGCTATATGAAATAACATTGCCTCAACAGTAATAACTAGAATTGGGCTCTTATAGGTCAACGTTTAGCTGTTAGAGGTACCCAGCAATACTTAAGTGATCATTGGGTGGATTTCGCATTTACCATTCACGCTCAACGGAACGAATATCTCCTAATGCCTCAGTTACATTTATCTAGGTCGGGGAGTAAACATGATGAACGACTTAGTTCTAATGTTGAACGACTTGGAGAGCTTTCAAGAGTATCAAGGATGTAGTGGAGGAAACAGAGGAAATCTGACTCCTTGCCCACCTTTTCGGCTCAGCGGTACCTGGTCACTGCGCACGCAGGGTGAAGGACCATATTCATTATGCGCTAATGAACGCACAGTCGATAGAGCGATGCCAGGAGTGTCGCTGTTTACACAAGTAGGGGAAGGGATCCGAGGCTCCGAGCAGCGTCAACGATCACAAATCAGACGTGCCGTTCCAGTTCAAGATAAGATGAGCCGGATACGCAGTGCTTATGAACGACAGCCGATGGACAAGTGTCGCTAGTGACTTGGATTCTCGGGATGTTAAGCGCAGTGTAGAAAGACCACCGACCCGATGGTCAGAGCTTCTCACTAAGAGCCTAGAAAAAGGTATGATGCCCACGACTTTCTAGAAAGAGCAGAGCCCACTGAGCTACTCCTACATGCGAAATGAAAAAAAGAAGATTTACAGAGGCCTGCCCCAGTCACTCCACCACCAACGTGACTATTGGTGATAGTTGTGAGACAGGCGATGCTTGCCAATCATCTCAGCCTCATGAGTTGGCAGATTGATGTAAGATTTGGAACATACGGACTCAGACTTGATATATAGATAGGATGTCACAATTCGTCACACATGCCAAATATGCATCCATTAACCTCCCTGATGCTTAATTGAGTCGAAAACATAGCGTATCGCTACGGTATCGATTACACTTTAGGCAGCGCAAATATGATACTTACTGATTCGTACATTGTAGTGGAACTAAGTCAAGCTTAACGTTTATTGCACAGAAGCGGTTTGTTGATTTTCTGCAACGATAGTGCAAACGGTACGGTAAACATCGAGCGCTTTGTAATAATACGTCCTTCAGAATCACTACGCTGTAGCCTACGAAAAGGATAATAGTGTGTTCGTTCTGGCATTAAAAAAGAGTTAGCAGTAAATAAAACGTTTAAAATTATTAAATCTTTTACATCAATCAAGGGCGCGTGTGGCGCAGTGGTTGGAGGTGCCACTGCGACACGAAGCTTATGCAGTTTGTTTACGTGAAATCAAACTTCAATGGTAAAGAAATTACATCGTGCTCGATTTTAGCTCATATGCGTCAATAAGAAGGAGAATGTGATCGAGGTAACTCACCGAATCGTTACAGAACTCTCACCTAACGTGAGAACTTTCTGAGCGGCAAGTAGACCAGATTTGTCAAGAAGCATAAGGATCTGTACACTGACTGATTGAGATAAGAAAATCTAAAGGCCGCCATAATTCATTCTATACACTAAATATAGATTATATCTTCGTAGGGTGCGCGATTCGGAAATTGGAATTCGGCTTCTACATCGTCCTTGGGCGGGCGGTTACTTTAGCATTCCTACTTTCGTTTCGGATTTTGGTTTCAACATCTTTCCTAATCAACTAGTAGGAAGACCGGGCGAAGAATTCGACGCCGAAAACACACCTCCCTCTGATCCACAAAATGTTGAAGACTTGAATACGCCCTTGCAAGTTCAACTCAGGACTCCAGAAAGGACCAAATTGCACGACCAGCAATGAGCAAGCCTCAGTACCCCACAGTACCCCACATGCTCTGCGCTCCCTTCTATGGCGTCAGTCGGTGAGACAGCCGACAATAAGCCAGAAAATCTCGGGTTGTGCAGGACGCCATTAGAACCGGATCTGACAAACACACGTACGACAAGCCTTGGAGATAGCTTCTTACTAGGCACGTATAATGCCAGAACACTCTCCACAAACGCCGATCTTCAGGATTTTTGTGAGCAGCATGCCTCTTTCATGAAAACTTGTTTTTCCAGAAGAAATAAAGCCGCCGCTGGACATAGGAATATTCAAGCAGCATGACTCATGTGCAGATCGACCACATTCTGACAAAGAAAGATGGTGCTTTTTTGACATTGGTGACATTTTGACTTTGGAGCCCGTCCTACTAGATAGCGATATTGACCCTGCATTTCGTTTATTTCAAATCCTTAAATTTTCCGCACACTTAATCACTACCAACAAAGAAAATTAAGCTCCAACCTCACATACCAAAAAAATGTGGTATGCCCCAGATTACAGAGACCTAGGATTGAATTCCTATTTGTGAAAAAATGTAGAATTTCTAGTTATTCTTACTCAACTGGATGTTAAATTGACAGAGTAGCGTCTTCACGATGTTTTTCTCTAGCAACCATCCTCTGAGAACTTACTTGCTTGGATACTAGGACGGTCCGTCTTCTCGAGTTGTGCGGACCCCAATACATATGCCATTCGTTCCTTTCTCTCGTAATCGTAATCCACAGTGGTGGCCTTGTTCGAGCATGGTAGCCCTTGCGGGTCTCATACCGTGATATGTAAAACAACTGTAGCTGCTGGTAGAGCTGATTGACTTTGTTTATGAACACGTGTCCCCAACGTGTAGGGGTGGTCGTACTGGGAGACGCTTGCATTCTGTTGGAGCCAACTCTATTTTTCTTTTCGTCCATCTGTCATCTACTCCCCTGATTATGTGACTGGAGCAACTATGTTTCTCAGTCGACGCATATTTTCCTGGATCCCGAAGTTGTGACAGATTTCGAAGGCCAGAGCTTGGCATTCCGGCTAGATATTGAGAGTACCGGTAATATTTTAGAAGATATCGCTCAAGCGCTCTATAAGTAGTGCGAAGCATCTTTGACGTTGTTAAAGTATTAACCCATGCCTCTGCACCATAACAGAGCGCTGAGAAGTCCGCAGAATCGAAGAGATAGGAGCGTATTTTCGGGTTCTTCAGTTGGTTGGCGGCTTCTTTGTAATGCCCGAATGCGGCCCAAGGTGCTCCTTCTTTTATCTAGTTCCTCCGTCGTACTGTTTTCCTTCCACGTTTATCGATCGCTCAAGGTATGCGTACGAGGTGGTCTCTGCAATGAGAGAACCATCTAATTCAATTTTTTCGCCTTCGCATCATGGGTTTTTTATGAACTGGGTCTTCTTTCGATTTATGCGAAGTCCGATCTTTACCCCGCTTGTTTGAGCACGCTCATTATCTTCTTCGCTTCGCTAGTATTTCTTGAGAACATGATAATGTCACCGGAAAGCGAATGTTTGACAACGATTTTTCAACAATACGTATGCCTTTCTCAACCCAAACGAGTGACTTCATTATCCAGTGGGGTGCGGCACTGAACAGCTTTGGTGACATTGTGTCGCCCTGTCGAACCCCTTTTCCTATGGGTACGGTAAAAGGTCGGTGGAAAAGCTGCATTTTTGTAGTGCAGTACCGATAACGATCAGACGGAGTTCTTATGTAGGACGGGTCCTCTCCTTGTTAAACGAGTGCTGATAGGATTGTATTCGTCTCGACATTGCCAAACGCTTTTTCATAGTCGACAAAGTTAAGACTAGAAGCAGGTGGTATTCCCGACAGACTTCGATGACCTTGGACACGGTTTGGATGTGGTCTATGCAGCAAAACTATTCAAAACCCTATTCGAAATCCTGCTTGCTGGACTGGTTGCGCCTCATCCAATGTTTTTGTTGTGCGCTAGAGGATAATCTTCGTGAAGAGCTTGTAGAGTATACTTAGCAAGCATATAAGACGATAGTTACGAAAATCCCTTCGATCTCCTTTCTTAGGTAAGATAACCTTGCGCAACATCCTCCATTGGCCTGGATTCTTTCTTTTTGAAGGAAGGCTCTTATATGACCTACGAGAAGTACATGTAAATTGTGGCCTCCAGCTCTTAGGAAATCGGCGGTGGCACTGCTTGGTCCTGGAGCTGTGCTTCTTTTTACGCTTTTTGTTGCAACTCAGACCTAAGACGTAAAAAATCTAAGTGATGTTTCTCCAGCGAGGATATTAGGGCCCGGAACAAAGATTGTGGAACGGAAAAGGCTAGTGTAGAACGCATCCGTTATTAAATCCATATCATCGCAGGAACTTTTGGCAATCCCATCTTTGTTCATCAGAGCTGACTGCGGAACGTTGTAATCACACAAGTCCCGACGGCGTTTTTTCAGACTCCTTCTTTTCTCTGCTGCTTCCAGTAGTTCTTTTTGCTTGCACTTCCTATTTTGACGCTGAAGCTGATTTTGACGCTCCGACAACAAATTTATGATATACTTTATCACTGTGGATGACTTCCTCCAACTGATAGCAGAACGCATATAATTCGTATCAGTCGGTGAGTAGCAGTTGATGATTGTGGTTTTCTTATGACGCATCAGTTGAAGACGTAGGACGCCTGTGTGAGGAAAGAGGAACTCGTATGAGTCGACGAGGTGGACAATGGACGGGTGGAGTTTGTCAGATCCGGTTCTAATGGCGTCCTGCACAACCCGAAATTTTCTGTCCTATCATCGGCTGTGTCACCGACTGACGCCATAGAAGGGAGCACAGAGCATGTGGGGTACTGAGACTTGCTTATTGCTGGTCGTGCAATTTGGTCCTTTCTGGAGTCCTGAGTTAAACTTGCAAGGGCGTATTCAAGTCTTCAACATTTTGTGGACCAGAGAAAGGTGTGTTTTCGGCGTCGAATCCTTCGCTCGGTCTTTCTACTAATTGATTAAGAAAGATGTTGAAACCGAAAACCGAAACGAAAGTAGGAATGTTAAAGTAACCGACCACCCACGGACGATGTAGAAGCCGATTCTACCGAAAATTAAATCGAGACTGCGTCAACACAGCAAAGGCAGCTGGTTTGGGCCCTTTAGTTATTTCTGGACCGAAGGACAAACATCCAGCTTGTACTGTTCTATATTTACTTATTAAGACGCATAAACTTATTTCTGCTGTTGTTCTTGCGTCCACCGACCCTATGTCCGAACAGATTAAAGGGGACCCAACTGAAGACTACGAGATGCTTGTCGAAGGACTAAAAAGCTGTGCCGAATTTACCTCGGTTCATCAAACAAGAAGATCGTACAGCATCTCCATCACTACTAAGGAGTTGCCCGAAAAGAGAAGGAAACTGAAGATTGATCCTACTGCAACACGTTTAACATGGCTAGTAATAAATGCCAGCTGCAAAAGAGCTTTTCATTTTGGTCCTCAATGGGGCAGGCAGAAAAAACTATTGGAAGTAGTAGAAGAAAGAAGCAGTCTGAAAAAATGCTGTCGGTACTTGTTTGAATATAATGCTCCGCTGTCAGCCCTGATGAACGAAGATGGGATCGTCAAAACTTCTCGCAATGATGTCGAATTGATAACGGAAACGTTCTACAACAACCTTTTCCGTTCCACAATTCCCGTCCCGAGCCCTAATAGCCCCGCTGGAGAAACATCACTTGGAATTCTTCCGTCGGAGGTTCGAGCTGCGATAGAAAGCATGAAAAGAGGCACAACTCCAAGATCAGACAACATCACCGCCGATTTTCTTAGAGCTGGAGGCCACAATTTACATGTACTTCTCGCAGACTACATGACAGTATACCTTCAAAAGGAAAAAATCCCAAACCAGTGGAGGACGTCGCGCACGGTCATCCTGCCTAAGAAAGGAGACCGAAGGGATGCGCCGCCGACATTTCTTGAAGGGACCTCTTTTCCACAGATCACAAAGGTCCCGTTGCTTAGTTAGCGTATGTCGGTCTTCTTGATTGTTATTTCTTGTAATGAGAACACATCAAGTTTAATCCGATCTGCGGCTACGAGAAGGGCGTAAAGATCGGCGTCTGTGGAGAGTGTTCTGGCATTATACGTGCCTAGTAAGAAGCAATCTCCGAGGAGTGTCGTCCGTGTGTTTGTCAGATCCGGTTCTAATGGCGTCCTGCACAACCCGAAATTTTCTGTCCTATCATCGGCTGTGTCACCGACTGACGCCATAGAAGGGAGCACAGAGCATGTGGGGTACTGAGACTTGCTTATTGCTGGTCGTGCAATTTGGTCCTTTCTGGAGTCCTGAGTTAAACTTGCAAGGGCGTATTCAAGTCTTCAACATTTTGTGGACCAGAGAAAGGTGTGTTTTCGGCGTCGAATCCTTCGCTCGGTCTTTCTACTAATTGATTAAGAAAGATGTTGAAACCGAAAACCGAAACGAAAGTAGGAATGTTAAAGTAACCGACCACCCACGGACGATGTAGAAGCCGATTCTACCGAAAATTAAATCGAGACTGCGTCAACACAGCAAAGGCAGCTGGTTTGGGCCCTTTAGTTATTTCTGGACCGAAGGACAAACATCCAGCTTGTACTGTTCTATATTTACTTATTAAGACGCATAAACTTATTTCTGCTGTTGTTCTTGCGTCCACCGACCCTATGTCCGAACAGATTAAAGGGGACCCAACTGAAGACTACGAGATGCTTGTCGAAGGACTAAAAAGCTGTGCCGAATTTACCTCGGTTCATCAAACAAGAAGATCGTACAGCATCTCCATCACTACTAAGGAGTTGCCCGAAAATTCCAAGGCAATAAAAGTCTTTGCGCAGGGTCATCCTGCCTAAGAAGGGAGACCAAAGGGATCTTCGTAACCATCGTCCCATATGTTTGCTAAGTATACTCTACAAGCTCTTCATGAAAATTATCCTCTCGCGCATATCAAGGACATTGGATGAGGCGCAACCAGTCGAGCAAGCAGAATTTCGAATAGGATTTTGCTAAATGGACCAAATCCAAACAGTGCCCAGGGTCGTCGAAGTTTGTCGGGAATACCACTTGCCTCTAGTCCTAACTTTTGTCGACTATGAAAAAGCGTTTGACAATGTTGAAACGAATGCAATCCTACCAGCCTTCGTGAACCAAGAAGTGGACCCGTCCTGTATAAGAACTCTGACTGTTATCATAACTGCACTACGAAAATGCAGCTTTTCCGTCGACCTCTTACCATATCCATAGGGAAATGGGTTCGAAGGGGCGACGCAATATCGCCAAAGGTGTTCAGTGCCGCACTGCAGGCAACACGTTTAACATGGCTAGTAATAAATGCCAGCTGCAAAAGAGCTTTTCATTTTGGTCCTCAATGGGGCAGGCAGAAAAAACTATTGGAAGTAGTAGAAGAAAGAAGCAGTCTGAAAAAATGCTGTCGGTACTTGTTTGAATATAATGCTCCGCTGTCAGCCCTGATGAACGAAGATGGGATCGTCAAAACTTCTCGCAATGATGTCGAATTGATAACGGAAACGTTCTACAACAACCTTTTCCGTTCCACAATTCCCGTCCCGAGCCCTAATAGCCCCGCTGGAGAAACATCACTTGGAATTCTTCCGTCGGAGGTTCGAGCTGCGATAGAAAGCATGAAAAGAGGCACAACTCCAAGATCAGACAACATCACCGCCGATTTTCTTAGAGCTGGAGGCCACAATTTACATAGTGTCCAATGTCATTGATTTTTGTCGGGGATACCACATGCCTCTAGTCCTAACCTTTATCTACCATGAAAAAGCGTTTGACAATGTTGAAACGAATGCAATCCTACCAGCCTTCGTGAACCAAGAAGTGGACCCGTCCTGTATAAGAACTCTGACTGTTATCATAACTGCACTACGAAAATGCAGCTTTTCCGTCGACCTCTTACCATATCCATAGGGAAATGGGTTCGAAGGGGCGACGCAATATCGCCAAAGGTGTTCAGTGCCGCACTGCAGTGAATAATGAAGTCACTCCACCAGGATGAAAAAGGTATACGAATTCACGGAAAATCTTTATCAACACGACGTCTTGCAGACGATAACGTAATCTTCTCAAGATATACGAACAAAAAAGAAACGATGAACATCGAGCTCAACGAGACCGGACTTCGCATAAATCGAAAGAATATCATGAAAAACGAGTGGCGTGAAGGCGAAAGAATCGAATTGCATGGCTGTCTCATTCCAGAGACCACCTCGTATACCTTAGGTGATAAATAAACATAGAAAACAACATGAAAGTAAAACTAGATAAAAGAATGTGAGCATTCTAGCCTTTCAAAAAAGCCACCGACCAACTGATAGACCCAAAAATCCGCGCATATCTCCTCGATTCTGTGGTCTTCCCAGCACTCTTTATGGTGCAAAAACGTGGATTGATACTTCATCAATGTCAGAAATGCTTTGCACTACTCACAGAGCGCTTGAGCGATGTCTTCTGAAATATAACCGGTGCTCTCAATATCTAGCCGGAATGCGAACTTCGAAATCTGTCACAACTTCTGGATCCAGCAAAATATACGTCGACTTAGAAATATAGGTGGGCCAGTCACATAACGAGAAGAACAGACGACAGATGGACAAAAACAACAGTAGAGTGAACACCGACAGAATGGAAACGTCTCCCAGTACGACCACCTACACGTTGAGCGGACGTGTTCGTAAGCAAAGTCAATCAGTTCTACCAGCAGCTACAGTTGTTTTACAGATCACGGTATGAGACTCGCAAGCGCTACCATGCTCGAACAAGACCATCACCATGAACGACGACTGCGAAGAAAAGAAACGAATGGCATATGCCCGGGAGTCCGCACAATTCGTGATGACGGACCGTCCGAGTATCCAAGCAAGTAAGGGTGTCCGATGGAATCCGGTGCATGAAGCATCCGTTGAAGGGCTGGCCAGCATCGAATGCTTGAACGTCTGACCTTTGTTTAATTCCATTTTTCGTTACTGTCTTGCTTTATTACTTAATATAACTGAAAGAATTTGAACAGAAACATCTTTTTGAGACCACGAGACTTTAAGTAGAGATCCACTTAACTAAGCCAATGAACTGACACAATTCAACACCTAATTCTCATCACATCGACGGAAGGTAGGTGCAGGAAAAGAAGTATGGATAAGAATCGCTGAGACTCATACTAAGAAAAACTGGGAGCTCTTTGCGTTAAAATAAAAATATTTAAGCAAGTCTGTATGAATTATTTAGTAATATTCTTTCTCTTGATTTTTGCCCAGAGCTTAATTGTTCAGCAACAATAAATGATAAGTTCTCCATTACTAGAGTAAAGAACGGGTTCAGAACTTTTCAGATCTGCATAAGATATTTTGCTTTTATGTATTCGAAGCAGTACGAGGATTGTACAAAACATTCTTTCAATTTCAGTTCAATGCGGCATTAAATTTCTCAACACAGATGATACCAGTGCTACAGTATTAGTCGTAGGAGATTGACAAGTTCACGATAGTCGTGTTAGTCGCGGGTTGGTCGCTCACCATTGCTGAAGATAATGTTTTAACTCTCGGTAACAACTCAGAGCTTTAGTAGAAACGCTATAGTAGTGGCAGTAGTGGCATTCTCACAGCAGTATTCCCTTCACTAGTGGTATTCTCAGAGTAGAATGTGAGAAATGAATAAGAAAAGAAATTCGACAAACACGCATTAGAACTGGTCACTAAAAAATAAGCTTAGACATATGCCTATAACATTCATATATGTATATATAGCATTCATATATGCTTATAATAGGTAATATATGTGCAAAAAATCAATGGTTGGCAGTTACACCATCTTCGCTTTGATGATAACATCGTTCTTACAACACCAAACATTAATCAAGCGAGAAGGGATGCTTGCCGACTTTGATAAAGCCTATAGAAAGATTGGTCTTCGACTAAATCTCACATAAACGATGTCCATGAAGATCGAATTGGTGTCGCATCTTCCATTCACGCTCAACGGAGCGAATACCTTTAGTTCTCCGGCTACATCTACCTAGATCGGAAAATCAACATGATCAACGACTTGGCTCCAGAGTTGAACATGAGAAGGCAAGCTTTATGGGAAGCTTTCAAGAGTATCGAGATTGTAGTGAAGAGGGCAAAGAACATCTGACTTCATGCACGTCTTTTCGACTCAACGGTACAGCCTGTCTTAACGAATGCGTCAGAAACTTGGTCGGTGCGTAAGCAGTATGTAAGATTACTTAGCGAACTACTCTACTCTTACACGCGACAAGATAAAATGGAAGACTTACTGGCACCCGCTCGAGTCACTTGACGATCAACGGAACTACAGGTGATGCATGTTATATGTACAGACATTCAATGCGGACGCGTGTGGTTAAAGCGCCCTGCTGTATACATGGAATCGATCATGCCGTTCAGGCTTATCAAGCATTCCATCCCACTGGGGTTGGTTCCAAACTTGCTTGGAAGGACAACAATGCTGGCCGGAGTGGGCCACCGCGAGTCACTGGCCAGTCAATCACCTCCAATGATGCGTACTGAAGTCGAATGCATGGCGCATCCCTCAAGTATTGATCAATGCCGAGAGTTTTATTCTTTACACTACTTTTACGATAGTTGACAGCACCTAGCATAGATTATTGCGAAACCAACAATAATTTCTCGACTACCAGTGCATAGTCATGAGAACCTCACAGAATGGATAATTCCTGTACAATAGTTTCGAGTTACAAGCTTGACCAGTCATTTTTTAAGAAATTACAGAATTATGGGACAAGACTGGCTGCTACACTTTAATGGATAATTCCTGTACAATAGTTTCGAGTTACAAGCTTGACCAGTCATTTTTTAAGAAATTGAAATACTAGAAGAAATTTGAATGGTTGACCTTATAAACAAAAGCGGGACATCATAGCAGAGTACCGTTGTGTTACGCTGAACGATATTGCCTTATTCGAGTGCTTTTGCCTACGAAAAACAGGTCTTGACGCGAAAAGTATGGATGCAAAGTAATTTCCATTGGCTCCAAGAATTAGTTTGCTTTCCTAGAATAAAAAAATTTTATGTGGGTGTATAACTGTAAATTCTAAAAGCATTTACTTAACTTGTAAAATTTAGTATGATCTGGGACCACTTGTCTCAAAGTTAAAAGCTGACACTTCTTCAATTGTCGCCTTATTCCACGTGTGGTCATTTCTTCACTTATGGGTTAATCCTTTTCTAGGAATGCCATGTGAGCAAAATCATTAAATGGAATGCAACAGTATGGGCAGATGCTGCGATCGATGGCACTTTTTGTTGAGATAAAGAATGGCATTCTGCCTTCTGCCTGATGTAATGGCATTCTTCAAATGTTTAAGAATCATAGAAGACTCTCCTGCTGCTTAATAGTCATCCAAAGATAAGAGCTTACCATTCGATATCTTTGCCAAAAATTTAAAAAATATTTTTTTACTAATAAGCCGATACAATGTCTTTATGAAAATTTTGCTTCGGGTAGATTACTTTCGGCGCCTTTTCCTTGTTCAGCGCCAGAATGATTCAGGTCGACGGTCTACGGTGGCATATTTCTGTGGTATGAGGCGTTTGTAGCCACGTTGAGTCGAATTCAGAGAAATGGAGCACTGATCCAGTGAAAAAATGCCAACATAGTATTACACCTCCAATGACATAAATTTTGTCTACAATTTAAGTTCACATCAGTAATTATCCAATCTCAAAATGCGATTTCTTTGTGCAACTGCTATTGCACCCTTTTGCATTGCACGCCGTCAATGTCTTGTGCAACGGTGCAGCTAGCTAGCTTTCACCTCTGTGAATGCAGCCAATCCTGGAACGGTTTTCTTAAACCTTTCCAACTTAGCTTCTATAAACCCTTTTTATTTTTTGGTTTATTTACAAGTTTATATTTGCTTGTTACAACACCTTGTTGGTATTTTGTCACTGTCGTCTTCTACACAGCCGCAGTGATTCCAAATGAGTCTTCACACCAGTTGTTGAGAGATTTTGTTTTCGTTATTGCCCTTCTACACAAAACTATTTATACTGTCAAAGTCAGACGACCTAACAGGTACTATTCTCCCACAGTGGATGGTTTGTGCCATTAAAGGAATGTTGTGACCTCACCAGCAATGCTCTTCTATACAGTACAGTTCTGACCGTCGGCGTGATGTAATATTACCTCGTAAGCTGTCACTATAATGAGATGGCTCACTTCATAGTAGTATCATCAATTCAGGATTGCTGTAAATCTTTATTGTGACGGATGATCGCTATTTTATTTAATCTTCGATGGCGGCGTTTGTGGTGGAAGCTTCACGGTAGTTTAGGAAACGTCTTATGACTTTTCACGTTTTTAGGCACTTCAGCTTATATTCATTGAAACTTTAACCAAGAATTTCGAAAAGCTGTGAAAAGACGGAACGTCTTCAAAGCGTGTCAAGAGTTTTTATGCATGACACCGCAGCTGTTAAATTGCTACCCGGCGATTTTTCTGTCGAAACGTTAGCCGAATCTTTCTATCTACTTCGTGTATGCTTAGTAATCGAAGAACGTGTTGCGTGGTATCTCAACCAGCAAATCATCCTCCTATTTGCAATGATTTCCAACGAACGAGTGAACAGTACATTGGAACTCGTTCGTTGAAATATTCGTCGATCGGTGATTGTCATTCAACAAGTTCATCCACATTGTTCATTGAGTCTACACAATGAATGCGTATCGGTCACCGTCATGTAATAAGGTGTTAGTATACATACTTTTAACCAAAAACACTAGAATGCACAGAAATTTATTGTTATATTGATGAGTTCGCACACGGATTATGAAATAAGTGTGATGTGGATGACACTCCGGTAGTATTATCATCATCGTGATCACAGTAGCCCTGTTTGATATCCTAACACAGCCATGATCAACTCAAGTCGTGTCCACTTCAAGGTTAACACTATTTTTGAACTGAACTGTGGTTCAGTGCTCCTTTGATGTGTGTCGTATCGAAAAACCAGCATTTCGGTGCTTTATCGATACCTAATGGTATCTTTTTTTCTAATTATTACCTAATTCCTATAATCGATGATAACCCGGTCCCATACTAGTCGAAGCTATCGACTCATCTAAAGAATTAAACCGAATTCACCTTAGATTTAGAATTTAGATCTAAGATCGTTGATGAATGTTATCGTTTACCTCAAGACAAATCTTAAAAAGTAGGAGTAGAAGTAGACTGGCATTTTTTATTTTATACTTAACGCTGATGCTTATTCACAATTTTTAGTCATGGTTTCTCCTTAGATGAGCATTAACGAAATACTATGATGACATCCGGTTCCCCACTCAAGCGATCCACAACGGTGCAATTATTCCCTTATGATTGCTGTGCTTTTCGAGTGTTTATTTTTTGCTTCCTTTGTAGTTTTCTTGTTACTCCTATAATATAAGTGTTCACATAATAGAAAAATTTAAAGATCTCAAGTTATAATGTTTTTGATATGACATTTCTAACATATTTATGTCGCCGCATGTATTCTCTGTGCCGGTTCTCCCACATCCAGGGCAAATGGATGGGAAAGGAGACCGTGGGAACCTATCCACCAACGCGGGTTCGGTACCACATCGCCGACCATGGAGATATGGACAGCTTCATTTTGTCTAGCTTGAGGGACCGAACCTGGGGCCATGTGTACATTGCACGTCATCTGAGAGCTGACTGAGCTGAGCTGCGAGTATCCGATGGATTATTTTGTGTTTGATACTCTGATTTTAAAATCTTCTTTTGGTTGCAAAAGTATTGGGTATCTGCGAATATGGCAACACTGGCTCGTAACATCGGTAGGGCTCTGCGAGTCCTTATAAAAGCCAGATATGCATTTGATCACTTCTATCGATGCTTAATGACATCGAACCCATGGTTTATCTCTCAGGAATTGTTCAACGCTGAGAGCTTAATCCTTTATCCATTAACATAAAGTGAGAGGATTGGTAATCTTGAACAGATCAGAGAATCATGCTTCAGCTAATAGCATTACCTTCTGCTGAACAAAAAAACGAAGCATTACGTTCTATTCGATCTGTAGCTGCTCGAAACTTGATGAGGTACCGATGTCAAGCCATATTAATGCCGCAACTGCATTACTAGCTTTCCAGTTATCCTGTTTTAAAACAGTGTGTCGTCATCTTCACAAACACTGAATTCTCACGTACTGTAAAACATTGCGAGATAAAAACCATCGAGATCATTGTAGTCAACTGCACCATCAAATATTGTAATATCGAATGAAATTCGGTGTTGTGGTCATCGTTATTATTTATCATATACGAGTTCCACTGATGTTGCAGGAAAAAGAAAGTGAGTTGGTGAGAAGCAGCACTTTCTTGTGATATTGACTCACAAGCTAGGTCATTTTGATAATTTGAGCCTTTGTAATTTAGAACTTATCAATCTCATAAGAAAGCAGTGAGGTGGGATAGGTTTATTTTAACTTCATAATCTCTCGAACGGTGAAGCCTTCACGATGTCATTAAATGTCGAGCCACCTGTCGGAAATTTTGCTGCCACCGGAGGCAACGCTACACACAACATTATTTCACTTGTCGATACGAAGCTCGCCTTTAAGGTAAAAAAGGCTCATTACAGTAGTAACTGAAATTTGTGCACGAACTGACCGTTAGTGATATATAGTGCCACATACTTCATGTATACATTCCACAAGTGAAAAGCCGATATGCCTTCCACAACACTCCATTGGCGCAAGCTGTTTGATTAAACAGTTCATATCATGAGAAACTTTTCTTCTTTAAAAATATTCTTCTACTTTGCGCCACAGAATTCCAAGTAGACGACTAAATATATTTTCCCAAATAAAGAATCTGTCGCCTTGGGTATTTCCAGTTAGCTTTTCTCACTTGACAAACAAGTAGTTGATAGAGAAGACTCCTCCATAAACACAACCCGCATTCATTCATCTTTTCGATGCATAATAGCATAAAAGAATTAAGCAATCATTGGGTAGATTAACACCGAAAGCTTAATCGTTTCATTGTTTTGCCTGAAAATTTGTAAGTTTATTCGAATGAAATTTGGATAGCCCATTATTCCTTCGAAGAAATGTGAGCTACACCACAATTATCGTGCTGCTCGCATTGGCTGTACTCAGCAAGCGTTTTTTTTAAATCTAAGACCTTTAGATGGATGTGTTAATGCTTTCCTAGGTTGTGGATCAGACAGCTTTGCCTCTGGAAAGTATCATATTTCTCGGTTACTTTAATTAAATGGACCTTGACATAAATTTGTTATGAGTTTCCGGATGGCAATATCGAGATTCCTCCCAGTTTTATTTGCTTTTCCAGGAAACAAGACCACTGTAGTTTAAATTAAGACTACATCCTTTACATTTCAAGGTTACCGTTGCATCCATAAATACCACAATTTCTCAAGCAGATTGTGAACCACAAAGGGAAGGTGTTATAAGATTGAGATTAAAAAATTGAGAAACCTACGGAACAGAACATATTGGCACAAGCAGACTTATCACCCTAATTAAGGTCATTGTGCTTTCCAAAATATCTAACAACAAGGTCTACTGTCAGACTTTTCAAGAGGTCGAAGGCAAAAGGTTTTCTTTGTGTTGTACTGAGTGAAACTCAATAGCCACACTGTTCTTATCCGAATAAGACAAAAACGGCTCTTTAAGTCATTGATAAATTTGAGCGCAGATGATATAGATTAATATCACTAATCGGCCAAAGATTTTTTTATTTATTACACACATTTAGGTAAAGTCCTCAAACAACGATCATTATCGTGTAAGACCTGTGTATGGATTCGTAGAGGGAAAGGTGAACGGTTGAATTTTCTTTATCTTACTGCTGAGAATAACGAACAATTCATTAAGAGCCATCATTTCAGTGGCAGATTTTGATTCCTTCTTATACATTCATATATACATATTGCATTAAAGCGAGTTGTATACGCGAATCTATTCGTTCAGATGAAGGCGAAAGTTGTTTTGCTATGACTGGAAAGCAAGCAAACTAAGGTCCAATCTTCTCGTACAAATGCGCTATCTAACCACCTGCTCATTTGTAGCTCTCCCTCACTCACTGAAGATCATCAGTGAATGAGCAAGTGCTTCCACAAAACCATAGAGGATCATAAAGGTCTTTCATAAAGATCTTTCAACGGTGAGCTTTAGGGTACTGCCAAGCTCGAGATTGTACGTCTAACAGGGCCGGCGAAGGATGACAAACTCGTCATTCAATGGGCTGAGGTTGGTTGTTCATCCAGCAATAAATTTAGTTATCTCACCAGCTATTATAAAATATCACATTGACGTGATCAGGTACCGAATGATGAAACCGACGCACAAGCACCGTTTAAAGCAGGTGCACAGGCCGGAGAAGTGATTTTGCCTTTGAAGGCTGAATAAACATCGATGTATGGCGTTCTTAAGAATAAATGACGCTCGTGTCTTGTAAAACTATAGACAATATAATGATAGTACAGCACAATACAAAGCAGCTAATCAATAGTAGAGAGTAGAAAGTTATTAACCAAAAAATCAACGCTTTAAGGAAAACATTAGGTATCTTGTAGTTATTTAGAGGAGAATCCACCATTAGTGTAGCATCATACCTTAATTGGCTAAATGAGGTGGATCTGAACAAGGTGCATGAAAGGTTTATATACATAGACAATAGAACAGCAAACGAACAAATGAATCCGGACAATTGCGTAGCCGAAGAAAAGATCTAGGAGACCTCAACAAGAGGAAATCGTTCAAACTTTGATTAGCGCAATCAGTCTGCTGAGTACGAATCTGAGGACATAGGAGAAAATGTTAAGTTATAAACGAAGATCGATATCAGAAACTTACTTTTAGTGGCCATTTAAGCTAATAAACACACATTTAGGAGGTAAGAAAGTATTTAAGCCACGACTCTGCATTAACTAGAAGTATAATGTAAGAGACAAAGGAAAGAAAAAACAGAAAAATACACATAAACTCTGTTCTAACATTAGAACCGACCAATGTGTAACGCTGCCTCCAAAAATAGTTGAGATCAGTTTGTTAAGCAAGCAATTTTTAGTTTACAGTAGTTAGCGTTTTTGCCGGTCTCGGCTTCTTCAGAGCTTGCAGCTAACAAATTCATCTAACGCACAGCGTTATTAACAAAATACTTTTGAAGCTCAAAGAAGATTTTAAAATCAGAGTATCAAACACAAAATAATCCATCGGATGCTCGCAGCTCAGCTCAGTCAGCTCATAGATGCCGTGCAATGAACACATGGCCCGTGGTTCGGTTCCTCAAGCTGGACAAAATGAAGCTGCCCATATCTCCATGGTCGGCGATATGGTACCGAACCTGCGCTGCTGGATAAGTTCCCACGGTCTCCTTTCCCATCCATTTGATCTGGATATGGGAGAACCCGCACAGAGAATACATGCGGTGACACACATATGTTAGAGATGTCATATTAAAAACATTATAACTTGAGATCTTTAAATTTTTCTATTATGTGAACACTTATATTATAGGAGTAACAAGCAAACTACAAAGGAAGCAAAAAATAAACACTCGAAAAGCACAGCAATCATAAGGGAATAATTGCACCGTTGTGGATCGCTTGAATGGAGAACCGGATGTCATCATAGTAGTTCGTTAATGCTCGTCTAAAGATTAACCATGACTGAAAATTGTGAAGAATCATCAGCGTTAAGTATAAAATCAAAAATGCCAGTCTACTTCTACTCCTACTTTTTAAGATTTGTCTTGAGGTAAACGATAACATTCATCAACGATCTTAGATCTAAATTCTGAATCTAAGGTGAATTCGGTTTAATTCTTTAGATGAGTCGATGGTTGCGACTAGTACGGGACCGGATTATCATCGACTATAGGAATTAGGTGATAATTAGAAAAACAGATACGATTGGGTATCGATAAAGCACCAAGATGCTGGTTTTTCGAAACGACACACATCAACGGAGCACTGAACCACAGCTCAGTGTTGTAGAACGAACCTACGAAACATGTGAAAATTTATCGATGCAGATTTTCCCCACCTTTTGGGAATACAGGTCTTGAAACACAAAATAGCGGTATATGCCAGGCGTGACAACAATTCCAAATCCAACAGTGTTCAGCTTTCTAGAAAAAAAAAACAAGTGACAGTTGGATAATCATCGGAAACGTCACGCAACGATTACAACGCTGTATGTCGACAGATGCACCAGAACAATACTCAAACCGTGCGCTACGTACATCATTTGACGTTTGCTCAACTGCTGTTCAATGAATGATGCAAGAGAACGACAGCAAAAATTCTATTGCACATTGGTTTATTTCATGTATAATGTTGAATAATGGGCTATGCTCATTTACGAAGCACTTCCGATTATTGTACGTCATTCCACCTTCGTGAGCAAATATAACCAACAAGAAATTGGTGGTCGTTGGCAGTCGTACCATTTGACTGACACCCAGGAGAACTTAGAATTTAGTACTTCGTGCTCAGCGTTTGTCATTGAAACGCATCACGTCTTCGTTAAGGTGGTTTGTAATTATTTGATTGGATTCACATCCTTCATGGCTTGTTTCACATGTGCCATGGTGAATGCACACTGCATTCATTATCTTGATACTGCATATTCATCCTGGTTACATAGCTTCCAGGTTTTCGAGGAATAGAAAAGGTCAAGAAGAATACATGAGTTGAAGGGTGGGCACAAAGTTTGGTGTTCTTTGTTCCTTTACATTCTCGTGTTTTTGGCAATACAAATTACGTAGATAAAAAAGGATAAAACTCTCGGAGTTGATCAATCCTTGAGGGATGCGGCATGCAATCGACTTCATTAAGTATCGTTGGAGGTCATCATTGAACGCATATCTGGCCTTTACAATGACCCACGGTGGGCTGCCGATGAATCGAGCTAGTGCTGCTATCCTCCCAGACAAATCTCGTACCAATTTGCAGACCCCGGAGGGATGGGAGGCTTGGTGGGCCATGGGCGCACTTCACGTGCGCGCCGCAGTGGCGCCTCCAACCACTGCGCCACACGCGCGATGTGGATATAGGGCAAAAATGAAACCTACCCATTAAGATGCTGCTTATTAACAGCATTTTACTAGTTTTTAACAAAATAATAATGGCTGAGTGCTTTGTTATGAAACCGGGAAGAAGGCTGTTACTTTAGCTGTGTTAGAAATTCTACCCAGCTCTGACACCGCGCGTCCGCGCAAATAGTGACTTGCCTCTCAGGTGTCGGAGTATTAACCTCAACACATTGCTCATGTTCCCCCTAACTTTTGCTGAGGTGTGCGAAGTAATAATTCAACACTGTTCCGGTGCACAGTTTCCTGTGGTGTTGATCATGTAATTACCATAGAGTTTTTCGTTTTTTGGTAAGTGTTGCTGAAGTGTCTGCCGTAATAAATTGGATATCAGCATACCCTTCCAGGTTCTGAACAAGGCGATGCTGCCGAAACGTCAGCTACTGTTGTGTTGTATTGTATTTTGTGTCTTTCTATGGAACTAAATGAATGCTGTATAACAACCTCGGGATTGCTGAACAAGAAAACAATGTAGTCATACCCCAATGCCGAGGTTAATAGAAAGTCGAACCTAGGAACTGTTATAAGATTAGAATTGCAATATAACTACAATGATGCCGAGATATTTGCAAAATTCTGCTCGCAAGTTTTTGCGGTCGAAATCGAACGCTCTATTAATCTTTCAGCGAGTTAACGCTCTCACCTAAACACCATTCTGGTCTTTAGTTCTGACTTTTCTTTAGCCGTGTTTATAGGTGCTACACTTCATATCATACCCTGTCATGAAAAAATTAGGCAGCAAATAAAAGTGAATACATTGTTACCGAAATGTTTTAACCTTTACTTGCCGTCTATTCTTTTATCGTGCGGAAGCTATTATGTGACATACATCCAAGAGGATGCTTAGATATGAGCAAAACTCGGGACCTCAGTTGGACCTTGAATTCGTGACATTAACCGGAGCCTTTGCTTTCCCTTTCTTTCGGCCAATTTTTTTTTTACTGTTGGCACAATTTTTTCCCATGGCACGGTTTTGCCCATATCTCAGTACAGTTACGGTTGTGATTCATATCGTAGCCTGACATGAAAAAAGAATAGGGAGTAAGTAAACCTTAAGACACCGTGATTTTGATTGTGGCTTCAACTTAACTAGGTTCGAAGTCGATTTACGCTTTCCAGATCATTTCCGTTGATGGATGAATGCTGGTAGTACCGTTAAAGTGCAAAAAAAATATTTGGTAAAAAGGCAAAGCAAAGGACTCAGATGGTAAGATGGGCAGCACGTCAGCCATTGGAAACGGCATTCGCTAGTTCGAAGCTCACATGAGGTTGCAAATTATAATTTAATATTGCTCAGTACGCAGGCATTTTCAAGCAAGTCGTTTTGTGGATTACATATGCATTCACTGCTCTTCATGGCGCTCAATGGAGTCTAGTCCATAGCTAATTTCTAACGAATTGACCAACGCTGAATGCCTCACCATTACCGTTCGATGTCTAAGCGTTCTAGGTAAAACACGCTCACACCAATAAAGCGGTTTTCTAATGACTATTCAATGTAATGGGCTTACATAAGCTCTCAATCGCATTTAACTTTGATTCGAATATTTTTAGCGGAAAACATTCATTACGAAACTGCTGTCCTATCATCGATACCGTAATCCTTGACGTTATCAAAATAACTCCGATTAGTGCCATTCTATGAAGCCAACATTTCAGAGTTGTACTCAAACGTCATCACATGTATTAGAATTAACACTTGGCTACAAATGAAACTAATCTTCTCAACTTTCTTTTCTTTTCAGAATGGTCACCTAGAGTGATGTAAGGAAAACTAAAAGTGAAAGATTTCTTTTAAAGGAACAATTATTTTTTTAAAAAAATGCAACTTTTAACGAGAGGTAAACGAAATCTGACGAATTTATGAAAATGGGTAACTTCCCATTCGAAACTAGTTCGACGTTTTTATCGTTTTTTGTTGCATTTTTATCCTTTCCTTAAAAAGCATATCTCTAAATTTAAAGCACACACATTCTGTGAAATAAAGTCTCCAATTCATATAAACTCTATGAAACGATAAGCCTTTATTGTGATACAATCACAATGATGCTGAGATATTTGCAAAACTGTGGACCGCAGGTGTCTATGGTGGGGAGCGAACGCGCTATTGTCCTTTTCGGGGAGTAACGCGCTCACCACCACACCATGCGGGCCCTTTGTTTCGCCTGTCTCTCAGCTAGTTCTATCGATCTTTTGCCATCAGCAATCACCCGCCAACGGGAGTGGTCTGTGGAGCCCACGTCGGCAATGAACCCAGTTAAGCTGAGGCTGTAGTTGAAATCACAATATTTTACCTTTTATTTTTTGCACGGCAGGTTACTAAAGATCGATAGAACTATCTGAGAGACAGGTAAAGCGAAGGACCCGCATGGTGTGGTGGTGAACGCGTTACTCCCCGGAAGTAAACCTTAAGACACCGTGATTTTGATTGTGGCTTCAACTTAACTAGGTTCGAAGTCGATTTACGCTTTCCAGATCATTTCCGTTGATGGATGAATGCTGGTAGTACCGTTAAAGTGCAAAAAAAATATTTGGTAAAAAGGCAAAGCAAAGGACTCAGATGGTAAGATGGGCAGCACGTCAGCCATTGGAAACGGCATTCGCTAGTTCGAAGCTCACATGAGGTTGCAAATTATAATTTAATATTGCTCAGTACGCAGGCATTTTCAAGCAAGTCGTTTTGTGGATTACATATGCATTCACTGCTCTTCATGGCGCTCAATGGAGTCTAGTCCATAGCTAATTTCTAACGAATTGACCAACGCTGAATGCCTCACCATTACCGTTCGATGTCTAAGCGTTCTAGGTAAAACACGCTCACACCAATAAAGCGGTTTTCTAATGACTATTCAATGTAATGGGCTTACATAAGCTCTCAATCGCATTTAACTTTGATTCGAATATTTTTAGCGGAAAACATTCATTACGAAACTGCTGTCCTATCATCGATACCGTAATCCTTGACGTTATCAAAATAACTCCGATTAGTGCCATTCTATGAAGCCAACATTTCAGAGTTGTACTCAAACGTCATCACATGTATTAGAATTAACACTTGGCTACAAATGAAACTAATCTTCTCAACTTTCTTTTCTTTTCAGAATGGTCACCTAGAGTGATGTAAGGAAAACTAAAAGTGAAAGATTTCTTTTAAAGGAACAATTATTTTTTTAAAAAAATGCAACTTTTAACGAGAGGTAAACGAAATCTGACGAATTTATGAAAATGGGTAACTTCCCATTCGAAACTAGTTCGACGTTTTTATCGTTTTTTGTTGCATTTTTATCCTTTCCTTAAAAAGCATATCTCTAAATTTAAAGCACACACATTCTGTGAAATAAAGTCTCCAATTCAAATAAACTCTATGAAACGATAAGCCTTTATTGTGATACAATCACAATGATGCTGAGATATTTGCAAAACTGTGGACCGCAGGTGTCTATGGTGGGGAGCGAACGCGCTATTGTCCTTTTCGGGGAGTAACGCGCTCACCACCACACCATGCGGGCCCTTTGTTTCGCCTGTCTCTCAGCTAGTTCTATCGATCTTTTGCCATCAGCAATCACCCGCCAACGGGAGTGGTCTGTGGAGCCCACGTCGGCAATGAACCCAGTTAAGCTGAGGCTGTAGTTGAAATCACAATATTTTACCTTTTATTTTTTGCACGGCAGGTTACTAAAGATCGATAGAACTATCTGAGAGACAGGTAAAGCGAAGGACCCGCATGGTGTGGTGGTGAACGCGTTACTCCCCGGAAAGGACAATAGCGCGTTCGTTCCCCACCATAGACACCTGCGGTCCAAAGTTTTGCAAATATCTCAGCAACGTTGTGGTTATATTTCGCTTAGTAACCTGCCTTGAAGATTGTAGTTGGCAGAAAATAAAAGGTGAAACAAATATCATTTAATTGCAACCACGGCCATGCTGAGATATTTGCAAAACTTGCCTACGGGTCAGATCGAACCATGAGAGAGCTTCCGGGAGCTCGCATATTACACACCACGTAGCTCTTGCTTTTCGTTTTTCTTAGCTAGTTTTCTACCTGTCGCTGCCATCAGGAATCAACTGTTAGCGAAATTGATCTCAAGAGCACAAAATGGCATTGAACCCAGTTAAACTGAGGCTGTAGTCGAAACCACAATGTCGGTCTTTTATTTGGTGCCTACTACAAATTTTTACGGCAAGGTTGTATTCTACATTATACCCTGCCGTGCAAAAATACAGTAAGCAGTAAATAAAAGATTGACTTTGTGGTATCACTAAATTAGTTGGAAGAGGCCACAACTGTTGGCATCAATTAAGGTTGTCCAAATGTTAGAGCAGGATAAGCTGTTCTTCCTGATTAGGGAAGACTGCGACAATCGCCTGATATCATTCATAGCGCTTTCAAACTAGAAAAGACTGAATGGTAGACCCACCTTGATTTTTCTCAGCACGTCTCGTAGTAAGTTTCGCCACAGTGTAATCGCCGTATCGATATCCTTGTCAGGATATTTATGGCTCTGTGTGAGCGTTTTTCGAAATACATATATGCAACATTTTGAATAAGAATCTTGAAATATTAAAATCGTGACGCGGTGATAATGAATGAAAAATATGCAAAAACACTTTCCAAAAAGTTTTTGACCATAACTATAGAAAGAGCAATTTTGACTTTGTTCAAACGAACTCGGTTATCGATTGTACCTGATTGAAAATCATTTCGTAAATATCGCATCCTACAGCTTGTTTTTGTGCTTCGATCACCTTCCACGATCGCAGTAATTCCGATTTTTCCTCTTCAGTGAATGGATGCCAGTCCATTTGTAAGCTGGAATTTCAAGAATCATTACAACATTTCCTTTTGAAAAATCAATAATCGACTACATTTGCAAGATGTACTCATACATAAAGTTGATCGGCAAATAGATTTAATCAGCGCTGCTTAGCTCGTTTTTTTAACACTTGAGATTTGCTTGAAATATAAAATTTCCTAAGTGAGGCTCTAAGTTTTCAACAGACAACCGAAATTTTAAAATTGGGAAAAGTTCTCCTCACTTTGGAACGTCCCAGCATTTAATTTTCAACAGAACTCGATTTGTAAAGAAAAACAGCGAATTCCAAAGGCTTGGTACCTCGAAGAAAACGGAACCGTGGTGGTGTGGCCAGCAAGTGATGACTTAACCACTTTACTACACATTCTACATAAAGGAAAATACCAGAAAAAGCAAACCGTGTAAATTTTCAGAAATATTTTCTATCTTTAAAACAAATATAGGCAATTTCTAATATAGGGGTGCGTGTGCCACAGTAGTTGGAGGCACCACTGCGACACACACGTGGAATTGATCCCCGCGCCATCCTTGTCAGGATATTTATGGCTCTGTGTGAGCGTTTTTCGAAATACATATATGCAACATTCCAAAAATGTGGTCCAATAGTAAGACCTGGAACGAACGCCTCTTATCTCAATTTTCTTCATAATTCCACCGACTCTAAAAGTGTGTTCGACATACGCGACGAACATTTACGGGCTTTGTTCAGATGTTTTAGAATTCATACAGTTTTAAGTTTAGTTTGATCTCTTATTCATTGATCACCTCAAAATCAATAGCAGAAATCGCGAAAGTGTCAAATATTTGCTAGTCATACTGATTATTATATGAGCGGCGGATGTAACACATTGGATAAACTTGTAGTAAAGTTCAGAGGTGTTCGATTAGTTTGATTCTTAGCCCTGGAGCAACCAGCTTCCACATTCCTTAAGAACAATAAAAGCTATAACTTACTGCAATCACTGCTTAGGCTAAACAGAACAGCAATAACTCTCAATCACTTATATGACGTTACGAATGGAATCGAATGCGTGGCATATTCCTAAGTGATTGCTCAACATAGCGCCATACACCTAGAATAGCTGACCGAAATTTCCCGCTGGTTTCGAGCTTGCCGTGACGACGTCCGAGATTAGTGAGAATCGGATCCAACGCCGACAGATTATCTAACGACATTATAGCTTCTTCGATAACCTGAATTAACAAAGAAGTCTACTCATAGTATTACCATAGAAACAAAAAATGAATATTTTACCACGACTGTCTTTATTACATTAGTTTAACTTGCAATCTCTTGGAACAGTACTGTAGCAAGAAGAGAACTCATATAGACTCTTTTATTACAGAGAATTACACTACTATGCAGAATGTGAAGATCTCGTGTGGCGAAGTGATTAGAGGTGCCGTATAACAGGCACATGCTTTTTGGGCGACCCGGCGCCCAACATTAGTATGCCTTCCATTCCTTCAGGTTAGAAAATTGGAATCAACGTTGTATAAGGGGATAGAAAATATAGAGTTAATACATAGGTAGGCCACGACGAGTCATTGTATAGATCATTCCTCCAGACCTCTATGTGTCCGACCATCCCTAACGTTGTTCAGTGAAGTCGAATGTACGGCATATTCCCTATGGGTTGATCGACGCTGAGAGCTTTATGCTTTAACCCTTTGTGCAGCCTACGATAAATCACTAAATTATAACTATGGCTGACCAAGCCTTCCATCCATTGGTCGGCAAATTACTACCAGACATGTCTGGGAGGATAGCAGCACAGGTTCGATACATCGGTAGGCCACGGCGAGTCACAGTAAAAACCAGACATGCATTCAATCACCTCCAAAGATGGTTAATGAAGTGTAATGCATGGCGCATCCCTCAGGGATTGAAGAACGCCGAGAGCTTTATCCTTTTATCCTTATTAATTTCTAATATAGTTGAAGTAAATTTTGCGGGTTTAAAACTTGTCGAAGCAATAAAAATAAGTTCGTATAACTTATGAGAAAAAATCAAGAAACCAAGTCACTACACTAGGCTAGCTTTTATTCTAACAAAAGCTGTGTTATAAATGGAGTAGTATTCGTAAAACACGATAAGACCTGTCAAACGGAAATTAATTGGTCGAATGGTCGAATATTCGAGCGAATATTCGAATCGTGGACGATTTCGTTGATAACGTTCTTCACCATCACGGCAACAATTTGACTCAATGAAACAGCAGCGCCGAGGTTGAACTAACAAAAAGTTCTCATGTCGTTAATTATGAAGCTGTCTTATGATGTGAAACTACAATTACTCTCGTGATCGTTGCTGCTGTCGTGTAACAAACAAGTACAACTCCGTAAAAAGTAAGGAATGAGAGCGAGCCCAGAAGAAATTTAACTACTTGACCTGAAATGTGTGCACTACTTGTATCTACGAAACGATTTCTTGCTTCTTCGAAATACGCATCATTTACGTATGCGATCGAATTCTACGCGACTGCAGTCAGTAACGAATTTATCTGATGAAGCTGGAAAGTGCGCTCATCGCTTGCCTCAAGGAGATTCTATGCAACTTGGAAAGCGTTCACATGTTGATTACATTAACGACAAAATTTGATACGATTACAGAATATGAAACATTATTAATTCGTCGTTTTCTCTCTTAGCAATCGCGAGGTTGTTAAACAGCATACGTTTAGTTCCATTCTACGATAAATCACTAAATTATAACAGACGGTGAAATATAACTTTTAATGAAGCTGAGATATTTGCAAAACTCTGGA
>MQTX01000350.1:127928-151865 GCA_009735665.1 Angiostrongylus cantonensis
TGTGTCCGACCATCCCTAACGTTGTTCAGTGAAGTCGAATGTACGGCATATTCCCTATGGGTTGATCGACGCTGAGAGCTTTATGCTTTAACCCTTTGTGCAGCCTACGATAAATCACTAAATTATAACAGACGGTGAAATCTAACGAATGTGCTTTTGATTTTCTGCAAATATCGATGACAACAAAATTCAGCATCAAAATAAATGTGGGATGTGTTACCTTCGAAAAGTTCTGTGATGAAGTGTTGCATTGTTGCTCACCTGGATAAATCGCAGCGCTTGAAATGCGAACTCGCAACACTTCTTGTCCGGTTTCGAGTTGACAAACTTCAATTTCGGAAATAAATTTCGTATCTCAGGACACTGAAACATTTAATACTTGCATTTGTTGTTTCCAAGATCGACTTTCTATTAACCTCGGAAATGATCAAATAGTGGTACACTACATGTAATGCATGTATATTACTGTATAAACTCCGTAAAAAGTAAGGAATGAGAGCGAGCCCAGAAGAAATTTAACTACTTGACCTGAAATGTGTGCACTACTTGTATCTACGAAACGATTTCTTGCTTCTTCGAAATACGCATCATTTACGTATGCGATCGAATTCTACGCGACTGCAGTCAGTAACGAATTTATCTGATGAAGCTGGAAAGTGCGCTCATCGCTTGCCTCAAGGAGATTCTATGCAACTTGGAAAGCGTTCACATGTTGATTACATTAACGACAAAATTTGATACGATTACAGAATATGAAACATTATTAATTCGTCGTTTTCTCTCTTAGCAATCGCGAGGTTGTTAAACAGCATACGTTTAGTTCCATACAATAACACACATACAACACAATCGTAGGTGACGTTTTGGCAGAATCGCCTTCTTCAGAGCCTGGAAGGGTACACTAATACGCAACTTACTAGGTCAAACACTTCAACAGCACAAACATAAAGATGAAAATCTGAGCGAAACATTATTTGTTGTTATTTGCTTGAATTAAAAAGTGTGCACCGTTTGCGCTCACGAGTGAATTCTATGCGTCTACACTCAGTCATATTTATCTATGCGATGTCAAAAGTGCGCAGTGGTTGCATCTAGGACAAAATTCCGTGCAATTTTGAAGGGGCGCAGCACAAAATTCAGCATCAAAATAAATGTGGGATGTGTTACCTTCGAAAAGTTCTGTGATGAAGTGTTGCATTGTTGCTCACCTGGATAAATCGCAGCGCTTGAAATGCGAACTCGCAACACTTCTTGTCCGGTTTCGAGTTGACAAACTTCAATTTCGGAAATAAATTTCGTATCTCAGGACACTGAAACATTTAATACTTGCATTTGTTGTTTCCAAGATCGACTTTCTATTAACCTCGGAAATGATCAAATAGTGGTACACTACATGTAATGCATGTATATTACTGTATAACTTTCATTAGTGATAAGACACGAGGTTCATGAAAATCCAGATTTCTCTAAACTATTTTTTTTTTGCAGCTTTGAAAAATTCGGTGATATGCACATCTTCATAGGATTCCAACATTATTTGTTGTTATTTGCTTGAATTAAAAAGTGTGCACCGTTTGCGCTCACGAGTGAATTCTATGCGTCTACACTCAGTCATATTTATCTATGCGATGTCAAAAGTGCGCAGTGGTTGCATCTAGGACAAAATTCCGTGCAATTTTGAAGGGGCGCAGCTGTTCCCTCTTTGATCGAATAGAAATAGGTTTGTTATAAGTTGTCGAAGCAATTTTCAATGCTAATGATAGGCAAAGAACAAGAAAATAATGAGGACATGAGAGGAGTGAACATTCTGCGAAGTATGTGAAAGTCGCTCTCATTACCAACTTCTCGATGTTCTTCGAAGAACATCTCATTAAATGAGAGTTGTACTGTAAAAATTTACTGTTGGGTGCAATAAAGTTTATTGTTGCTGGAAAATATACCTTTTGACTGATCTTTCTTCTCTTTGAAATATCATTATGCAAAATTCCTGAGATGGATTTTATGACGATATGAACACCTGATTGGTGTGAACCATTGAACAGCTTGTTGCTTAAGAGGATGAGCAGAATGAGACGCTTAAAAAGACATAAAGTAGGAGAACTGGCTTTAAAAAAACAATAGCTGAATAGTACTAATGATATTGCTGCGAGGAAATCCAACGATGTGTTCGAACAATTCAATGAAATTTTCGAAAGCAATGTTTCAAAACGAAAAGGCTTACGGCCACATGGAAATGGTTACATATGGAGTGGCTATCTATTTATAATGAAGCTCAATGTATAAGAAAAAATTAAGAAAAAATGATCAACAATAAAATTTGATGTCAACAAAAGGGCAAAAGCGGACAAAGGCAGTTAAAGCTGCGAACAGCTATCTTAACGATGTTGTGACAACGAATCGAACTTGAGAAATTGTCTATGTAGAATGCGTCGTCGTCGAAAGGGCTAGCGATTCCGGTGATAGGACAGTGATGGAGGCGACGAATTCTTCTCAACCGCTGACTCAGTCTCGAAGTATCCGAAAATCGTTTGCGAGATGTTGTTTATCCTAGTTGTATTAGATTACTTCATTACGAAGCGGTACGAACGAGATGAAGTGGAAATATGGCAAGAACAATACAACAACCGTCTGAAGTTCATAAAACGAGTTTCCTTTACTTGCTGACCTCAGCAACCATCACCAACTGAGAAAAAGAGCAAGACATAAATGTCAGATGCATGCGCTTTCAAAAAGTTGCAATGAAAGTTAAATCTTTAGGCCTTCCAGTGGCCTGAGGCTGTTTTCTAATAGACCTACAACTAGTATCCTCATAACAATCTTCAAAGGCTAAATATGACACTTCATATTATTATTATTATATTATTAATGGTATAAATAGTCGTTTTATTAGTGCCGTATTACTGTACTAAATGGCTTCTGAGGGTTAGTACTTTCCCTTCACCATGATTAACCGGTGTATGAAGTAAGGCGAATTTGAAGACTCTGATTAGAGTGGGAATTTTGTTGCAGAGTTCACTATAAACTGCTAGGTGAACCTTGGGAAGTGTTATGGTTGAACTACTCTCTTCGCTAGACAGTATTTAAACCACTGGGTCACCAACAAAAAAAGACTCGTCATATTAAATTTCATCTTTATTCATTAATAATTTATACTGTGATGCGTGCGCGTAGCGCTGTGGTCGGAGGTGCCCTGCAGTGAACACGGAATCGTTCCATCGCGCCCCGGGTTCACCAAGCCCTCCATCGCTCTTGAGTCGCCAAATTGGTCGCAGAATTGCCTGGGAGCATAGCAGCATTGGTTCGATACATTGGTACGCCACTACAAGTATTGTAAAGGGCAAATGTGCATTCAACCACTTCAAACTATGCCTAATGAAGCCGAATTCATGGCGCATCCCTCAAGGAATGATCAACGGAGAGACCTTGTCCTTTTATCTTTTTACTATGACGTCTCTCAAATGGCACCATAAAGCGTCCTCATTTCTCGGACAGAAAAGGAACTAAATCCGACGACTTAAATCTGCAGTCTGCTTACATTCTAGAACGCATTCATTTACGAAATGAACGTTTTCACTGTCAACGAAAATAGGATGTTGCATTGCAAACACATGGACCCCTTCGTTTTCGGTAAACCGCCTTAGTAAACTTCGGTCACTCTGCGCACCTCAACAACTGACGAGAGGAAATTTTTCTGATGACGAGCTGGACAGTTTCGTTGGCCAAAAGAGTGAAAGTAGAGGTTTTTATTCCCAAAGTATGGAGTCCTTCTCGTTGAAAGGGCCTATGAAGTGAAACTGCCGGCAGCTTTGCTCACAAGGACAAAGGACTTTTACGATGACTATTAGAGTGCTTGAGTAATCAATCCGGGATAAAAATCACTGCAAACGATAGGATTTTTACCTACTTTTACTACTTTTATTAAGCTTGAGAAAGTAGTAACCAATTTTTTTTCTATCCAAGCACAAATAAAAACTGCTGAGAAAGAGTTAGCAACGGCTACTATAGATAAGTTCCAAGAACAAAAATATTAATTTATTACTTGTAAGTTTAGAAAATATCTACTGACGAGAGTTAATGAAAGGTTAAAAGGATAAAGGATAAAGCTCTCGGCGTTGATCAATCCCTGAGGGATGCGCCATGCATTCGACTTCTTTAAGTATCGTTGGAGGTGATTGAATGCATATCTAACCTTTACAATGACTCGCTGTGGCCTGCCGATGTATCGAGCCAGTGCTGCTATCCTCCCAGAAAGATCTGGTACCAATTTGCCGAACCCAGAGGGATGGAAGGCTTGGTGGGCCATGGGCGCAGGGATCGATTCCATGTGCGTGCCGCAGTGGCGCCTCCGACCACTGTGCCACACGCGCCCCTAATGGAAAGTTGACTGAAGGTGATTTGAAAAGTGGACTGGTTCATAATTTGGCAGTAGTTTAGCTGGAACGGAGAAGCGATGGCGGTGGATTGTAATTCTCCAAATTTTCCTTTCTGCCATAAATGAAACCACATACCATCTGTAACACTTCAGAAAACGAAAACAACCACGAAATGAAAGCTTAAAGCAAAATATGGATGACTTGTATTGTTTTCATTAGTGTTCGCCACAATTTTTTTTATTTTCAAAAAAGTGGCATTTGGATGTGTGAGATTGACGTCATCGTTAAAAGGGCTTTTGGACATCAAATATTGCACTATCTCTTTAAAAACAACGATGTAGGTCGAATATTGTTTTCAAACAGGCACGTTGGTATTTAGCTACTGTTGAAGGTTAAATTTTGGTGAAAGGTCGAATTCGTAAGACACAATCTTTCCGGGTTTTTACTCATTGCGATAAACCACCCCTCTAATTCTATGCCCGTCGTGGTTAAGGAATGTTCATTAGTGCCGAAATATGATGCTTCTCTGCGATAGTCAAGATCCATGACAGTTGCCCAAGCTGAGAATCTTCGCATTTCTCACAGCTCACTTAAAAGTACATCTATGCGGTAACAATGTGCGGGGTACTGCCACTGATATCTTTTGTAAAAGTAGTAAAAATAGAAGACGGCATGCAATAATGCTGGATGTTGTTGGATGTCTATTCGCGCGGGTCGAATTGCCTTTAGTCCATATGTCAGCGTTTTATGAATAAAAACAACCACATTGTAACATTTATTTCAATGCAGCTACGATGCGCGGAGTCTAGCGGCCTGCCACTTGGCAGTCTATTTCTAAACCGGCACACTCATTTTCCGAAAATAGACTTTTTCTGCAAGTTGAAAACTTGAAGTGTGGTAAACATGATAGAATTGCAGAGGAGAGTTTGCGTATAGTCGTTAGGAAACGAATAGAGTGTGTGCGACTATTTACTATACGTTACTGTGGTGGGTGCGTGTGGCGCAGTGGTCGGAGACACTCTGCTACACACACATGGCAACCGATCCCCTCGCCCAAGGTTCACCAAGCCTTCCATCCCTCCGGGGTCGGCAAATTGGTACCAGACTTGTTTAGGAGGATAGCAGCACTGGCTCGATACATCGGTTGGCCACCGCGAGTCATTGTAAAGGTTAGATATGCATTCAATCACCTCCAACGATACTTAAAGAAGTCGAATGCATGGCGCATCCCTCAGGGATTGATCAATGCCGAGAGCTTTGTCCTTTTTTATCCATTTTTACGTTGCTGTAGTACATTTCATGAGCACCTTGCTGCTACCAACAAGAAGTGACAAGAACTTATGATGTGCATAGAAGGGTATACTGATATACAATTTATTAGGCCAAACACTTCAATAACGCTTACAGTAAGACGAAAAACTTCATGGCAATTATATGATCAACAGCTTCTCTTTTTTTTTTATAAACTTCGGCACGACTTGATGTTGAATACAGCGGCGGAGAAAGTTGATTTGCTGTCTAGCTAAGACAATCTTTTGTCTTAGTGACAATGCTTCCTTCACAAGTCGAAAATATTTTGCTGGTACATTTCCGAGAAGCTGTTGATCATGTAATTGCCATGAAGTTTTTCGTCTTACTGTAAGTATGTTGTGCATATTTCGATATTTATTGTACCCTCACATTCTATGCGATCATCATGATTCATTACAGTGACCGCGAATAAAATATGAGTAAATTACTAGCCAACTAAAAGCAGCTTGCAGTTTTTCTAGGCCAACGCTCACCACGATACCAGCGTTGAATAAGTTATAAATTGATTATAAGAATAGCAAAAACTTCCTGTGAAGATATGTGAAAAGAAAGTAATCCAATGGAAAGCAAATGACCTCTATATTGCTCATATAGGCCACTCGGCAACCCGCACATGGTCTTGTAGAAAGCACACCGTTTGTTTTAGTTTAACGGTTCCTCCACTAATATATTTCAGACAATTGCTCTAGGTATTGATGTTTTATTGTTTCCGTGGTTTAGATATGCAAGCGTGCAAGTATCAACTGTATCACCTGTAGTCCCGTTGATCGTCGAGTGACTAGAGCGGGCGGCAGTAAATCCTCCATTTTTCTCTGTCGAGTGCAAGAGTAGCCCAGTGAGTTTTGCTCGCTATAGGGACTCGTCGAGCATCACATCTTTCTTTTAAGCTCTTCGTGAGGAACTCTGACCATCGGGTCGCTGGCCTTCCTGCAGTACGTTTGACATCCCGAGGAATTCAGTCACTAACGGCTCTTGTCCTTCGGTTATCATTCATACGCATTACCGTCCGGCCCACCTTATCTTCGACTGTTTGGCATATAGAACGGCATCTTTGATTTTCGATCGTTGACGTAAGTCGGGGCTTCGGATCCCATCCTTTACTTGTGCGAAACGGGATACTCCTAGCATCGTCCTTTCGACTGCGCGTTCGATAACGCTGAGTGATCTTTCATCCTGCTTACGCAGCGACCAAGTTTCTGACGCATACGTTAGGGCAGGAAGAACCGTTGAGTCGAAAAGGTGGGCACGGAGTCGGGTGTTCTTTGTTCTCTTCACTACATCCTCGATGCTCTTGAAAGTTCCCCAAACTGCTCGTTTCCTTCTGCCCAGCTCAGCTGAGCAGAAGTATACAAGTACTAAGCATTATATAGATATGAAGCAATAAAAAAAAATAAGCTAATCCAGTCATTTTCTTTCACAGACTACCTTGAAGGTATTCCCAAATGAGATAAAAAGGTATCAAACTGGTTCAGATTTCGTTTTAACTATGTCCTAAGTATTTTAGGAAACCCACGTGCTCGTACTACCAAGAGACTCGCTCATTGTTTTGACAGTGGAGCCGATTACAGCGACACGATATCTGGTTGAAGTTGTTAACTAGGAACTCTGAAACGCTTCGTACCATCTCTAGACGATAGCCAATTCGATGACAAGAAACAAGTGATTGGTGCTCATATGTTATGTGGTGATCAAAACTACCACACAATAGAATAATGGCTCTATTTAATAAGAACAATAATTTACGATCGACGAAACGATAACGACGAATAAGAGATGAATGAGTTAATTGGAGAAGGCGACGGGATAGCCGAGTACGTGATGGTTGATTCTTGTTTTCTGGCATCGTTTTCTTAAAAATTAATGGCATTTTCAGCAATGGAGCGTATTGAGTGGTGATGTTGCGACATTGCGAGCAAAGCCTAACACAACCTCGCCTCTTCCAAACCAGTCAGCATGCACACAATGACGTAGAAGCCACGCCCATGGCTAAGTAAACTATGCACACTTTTACGGTTACCATTAGGAATGATTAAGCCGTTTTATGTGACATCTGCTGACAACAGAAGCCGCTTTTAATTTCATTTTCCATTCATTCCTGTCTTCCCACTTATCATTATCATCCACAATGTGGCTATCATTATTAATGATATCGATGGCAGCACAAAACATTGCAATACAGTAACTAAGTGATAAAAGAAATTGCCAGAAAACGAAAAAAAAGAGAAACGGAAAGAATGGAAAATGAAGAATGCACTACACCCAAAGTGGGAGCGATTTCTAAACTCGTATTGAACGAAGTGAATGCACTGTGGAAGCTAATGTTCAGAGTGCATAGAACAGATTTCGATATGACTTTTTTATGACTTTGAATGAAGCAGTGGAATAATGTTCATAGTGGATTTGTCTACAAGAAGTTATTAAGGTTATGTCATTTTCAGAACTATATGAATTTCGTATCACGTAGAATTAGTAATGTATTGTCGGGAGAGATGTTAATTAGAAGTGCTATGCAACGAACACATAGTCGCTGACTTGTCATTGTGGTTGCCTCGACTGCTTTTGGTGAGATTCTGGAGACGCTCTAGGGCAGCTTTTCATGAAACCAGATTTCATCGAAATTCATGGATGAGACATAGTCCTTCACTGGCAACCGAATCTACACGCAGATTTGAAGACATTCTCAGATGCATGACAACAAGCTGAATAAAAGGAATACTGGGATCGCACAATATGTGATAACAGGCCGTGTAAGTAGAAGAAAATATTGTTATATATTGCTAAGTGAAACTTAATAGACATAACCTTTTCAACTTTTTATGCATAATTTCTAATCATCGAGTGCCTGGAATGCTCACTTACAGCGGATCCACTCTTATTTTTCAGCCATGTGCCAGAGTTCCCAATCGGCCAATGTTTTCGCAAGTTTTTTTTCAGTTGTTTTTCGGTAAGGAATACTCAGTTTCTAGCTTGCTACGTTCACCGTGTGACATTTGTGGTCGTTTAGAATAAAGGTGGACCTTTATGCGCTAAGGGTGGCTTCCGATGGACCACTATTCATTAAGAGGATTGCAGGTTTATGACCGAATGGTCACATAGGATGTAATCTATCGTTTAAATACGGAAGAATCCAAGAAAAATAGAAAGGAATTTTTCTATTCGTAGCTGGTCACTTCTTGAACCTGCTTGCTTCAAGCGCTAAGTTCACAGTTGATTCCAGTTCACGTTTAACCTCTTATACACCACTAAAAACATCATTTAAAAATATTAATACTAACTGCTTTGAAATATTGTATGTAGTTGCCCACCATGGCTCTTCTTCACACAAAATGTAGGTAGAAGGATTCAGAACGTTATGAAATCTGGTAGGATTCTTTTCTTTTGTTTCAACCTTTTCAGGCAGAACATACAGTTGTTCATACAGTGAACAATGATCGAACAATGTGAATTTACTAAGAGGAAAAAAAGTGCTATGACAACGAGCATCAATCCTTCGCTTATACTTCAACTTTGATTAGTTTGCTCAAATAAACAACGCATAGTTTAATTTGGTTCAAGTACTTCGATGAACCAGTACAGAGAAACATAGTTGATAATTTAAATGCACTCGGGTGGGAAAAGAAATTACTCTTTCGCCTAATGCTCATGAAAATATAGTCAAAAATGCAGTGCCAGTTTCAGTAAAGTATAGTAGAAATTATACGTATTGATCTATCAGATCACTAGTTGCACACAACAAGATAATAGGCCATAAATGTCGGGAGATCTTGTGCTTGCATTGCTAATCGAAAATGTTCGACAGTTCTCGAAGGGTCCAACACCTCATGATGGCTGCAAGGCTCAGTCCACATGAGTGGCGAATTGCGATGCATAAAAGGTTTCTGTGAGCAACATTGTTATTCAAATTAACTAGTTCAGCCGATTCCATTACGAATCAAATTAAAGCACTCAGACTAAACCTATGCCATATATAGTTTGTAACAGCTATATGTGTCTACCTACTACAGTAAATAAAAGTCACCACGTTAAACATTATACTTTCTTCATACCTTTCGAAGCTCATTATTCACTCTCAGTCGAAAAATCGAGCGTAGATTGATTTTTATTAAAAAGCTCTTTTCGATCGAAAAAGGCCATCTTTGCTATAAAGGATCAGCATTCGATTGTACTTTGATACGTTGAAATTCTCATGTAGCATTCTATTCTACACGTAAATTGGAAGGCATTCGTGGATGATAGACACGAGGAAGCGAATCGAGTACGAGATCTGCTGGGATACGCAGGGTTTCCAATATAAGATCATTTAACTAAATAAATATGGGGTTGCCTTACGGAGATTTTGAATGTGTCTGGTTAACATTGAGGTATTGAAAGAATATTTCGAGATATGTCGATATCTCTGATGAATCCGTGCATCTTCCACTAAACTACTCTGAGATTTAACCACAATGATGCTGAGATGCTTGCAAAGCTCCGGATCTTAGGTGTCTACAGTGGAAAGCGAACTCGCTATTACTGTTTCCAGGGCTAATGTGCTCACCACCACACCATATGGGTCCATCGTTTCGCCTTTTTCTCGGCCGTGTTTTAACCTGTAGGTGCTACAGGCAATCACACCTCAATGGGAATGATCTGGAAAGCACAAATGGGCATTGAACCTAGTTAGGCTAACGCTGTAGTATAAATCATAATGAGACCCTGAGAACATTGCTCTTCGCTCATTGGCGCATATGATTTGACTCTATCGTGTTACTAATCTGTGAAGGTTCATCAGATTCACAACAGCACAAATATGAAGAATAACGTGAATATTTGAATAGTTCTATTGTATCATTAAGAAATACTATCATTTTATAGAGAAACCTAATCGGAATTAGAAAAAAAACTGATTGCATTGTAGGACAGCACTGTAATAGAACGAAACAAAAAAAAATTCGTCAATAACGTTAGTGAAAACTCTGAAAGCGCACAAAATCTACTGCGCTACATAGTCCTTGTCACCAGTGCCCTGTGGGACATTGTCACAAAACGAAAAAATTTTCTTAAAAAATTATTCAAAAATGTTCGTCTGAATTTCTAAGACGATAGAGAAGGAAAGCGTTGGAGGAAGACACCAACCGGAAACAGTGCCATCATAAGCAATTATCATAGTAGAAGATATAAGGAAAAAACAATCGAATTGAGAACTTCTTGTACCGTAACCCAACAAAAACAGGATTCTAAGCACAATAGCTACAGTCAAAAATAGAATTATATTAGAAAAACCTTGCAATGACGACTAAAATTCGTCATTTTCCGTCGTCTTAGTAAAATCAGTTCCTTTTTTCTTAACACTATATTCGCAGGTTTCTAAAACTAAAAGATTGAAAACAACATTTTAAGTAATCATCAAACCAGCGGTCTCTCAATTCCAGCAGTAACAACCCAAGACGATATTAATTATTACAACGGAGGTTAAATGGTATTCGATTATGAAATTGTTTTGCTATTAGCTATGTGCTAGGTATCATAACACCGAGCTCTGCAGTGTGGATTATCCGTTGAAAACCAAATTATTATCAACCGGTAGTCACATCAACTTTAATTATTACAACAGAGGTTAAATGGTATTCAAAATTTTCTAGGTATCATAACACCGAGCTCTGCAGTGTGGATTATCCGTTGAAAACCAAATTATTATCAACCGGTAGTCACATCAACAACAACAGCCACTTTTTATAAAAAAATCATGCCGCGTTGGCACTCCTTATTTGTATGGTGGTCCCTGAGGAAGATCCATCTCGGTACAAATACGAAAACGCCACATCGAGAGTACGAACAACTGTCGACCATCGGGTCTGGTCATCGATTCTGATAAAGACGAAAACATCGAAACGTTAGACCAATAGATATATATACCAATCTATGTAAACCTAACAGTCGAAAAAGATGGTTTAAGTGCCAAAATTTTCTTACTTAAGAGCGCCATATGTAACTTTAGACGATGGACTGAGGTACATCGTCGGATGTTGCCGTAGGAACTCCCGCTTGTTCAGTCCCTTCAATGCTCGAAATACGGACCTCGATGTGAGAAAAAAAATGAAAAAAAACCCTTTATTAACAAAAGAATGCAAGAAATAAAAAGCAGATATTCTGTGGCAAAAAGCTCTGTATTCTAGTGGTTTTGTTTTGCTTAAAACAGTCCAACATGATCTGAAATGTGGTTGTTTAAAGTTGCTGTGGGCTTCACGCAGTCTGCACTGTGCATAATCAACGTTAGACGATATGTGTTAGTAGAATTGAAGCAGTTGCATGTACTTAATATGGGAGTTAACTCAAAATGCTTTACCCTAAACCAATAATATACACATGTAACGATATATCGGCAACAATTGTGTGATAACAAAAATACCATTTCCTATTTCAAATCGTTCACCCTATTGCTGTCATAGACGGAGGAGAAATTCATAGAGGGAATCACCACTTGAGTTCTTCAGATTAAAACTGAGACAGACTCGGAAAATTCTTCATCTTCCTCATTCTGCTGCGGACAGAACTAACGAAGCCACTTAATTCCAGTAAACCAAATTATTATCAACCGGTAGTCACATCAACAACAACAGCCACTTTTTATAAAAAAATCATGCCGCGTTGGCACTCCTTATTTGTATGGTGGTCCCTGAGGAAGATCCATCTCGGTACAAATACGAAAACGCCACATCGAGAGTACGAACAACTGTCGACCATCGGGTCTGGTCATCGATTCTGATAAAGACGAAAACATCGAAACGTTAGACCAATAGATATATATACCAATCTATGTAAACCTAACAGTCGAAAAAGATGGTTTAAGTGCCAAAATTTTCTTACTTAAGAGCGCCATATGTAACTTTAGACGATGGACTGAGGTACATCGTCGGATGTTGCCGTAGGAACTCCCGCTTGTTCAGTCCCTTCAATGCTCGAAATACGGACCTCGATGTGAGAAAAAAAATGAAAAAAAACCCTTTATTAACAAAAGAATGCAAGAAATAAAAAGCAGATATTCTGTGGCAAAAAGCTCTGTATTCTAGTGGTTTTGTTTTGCTTAAAACAGTCCAACATGATCTGAAATGTGGTTGTTTAAAGTTGCTGTGGGCTTCACGCAGTCTGCACTGTGCATAATCAACGTTAGACGATATGTGTTAGTAGAATTGAAGCAGTTGCATGTACTTAATATGGGAGTTAACTCAAAATGCTTTACCCTAAACCAATAATATACACATGTAACGATATATCGGCAACAATTGTGTAATAACAAAAATACCATTTCCTATTTCAAATCGTTCACCCTATTTCTGTCATAGACGGAGGAGAAATTCATAGAGGGAATCGCCACTTGAGTTCTTCAGATTAAAACTGAGACAGACTCGGAAAATTCTTCATCTTCCTCATTCTGCTGCGGACAGAACTAACGAAGCCACTTAATTCCAGTTAATTTCAACTCGTCATATTCACACTACGCAACAACGTGGCTCCTTACCCATACGTTTGTGCTGAGTTGAACTTCGACTACTTCGAGGCCTAAAAAAAGTATTCAAAGCTTCAACCTTGCAATAATTTGCGCACTGACCATTTATTGAACTTATTCAAGGTGCGTGTAGCGCTGTGGTCGGAAGTGCCCTGCAATACACAAAGGATCGACCCCGCCGCCCCGAAATCACCAGGCCTTCCATCACTCCAGTGTCGGAACATTAGTAGCAGACTTGCATATGAGGATGGCAGCACTGGCTCGATACATCGGTGAGCCACCGAGACTCGTTGTGAAGACCAGAAATGCATTCAATCACCTCTAACGATGCTTAATGAAGTCGAGTGCAAGTGACATCCCTCAGAGATTGATTAACGTCGAGAGCTCTATTTTTTTTTATTCCTTTATGAGATTCCTCGAGGGAAGCGATGAGCATCACAAGTTTGGTATGGTGCCTGCTTTCACTTATGTGCTTAGCTAGAACGTTAAAACAAGGTTGATGGCTGGTCTCCGCCATGACGTACTCTTTGCTCTTCTCCCACATCCTGGAAATTCGGCCTAAATTTTAAGCTTTCACGAGGTTGCTCGGAGAACAGAAACGTTCATTTGTCAGCGACGCCGAAGAAGTACAAGGTGGAATTACCGTTATATTATCGAGAGCTATTTTGAATTGCAGATTTATTAAAAAAGTAAAGGTAAAGTAAAGGTAAAAAAGTAAAACATCTCACCGAAAACCATTCGTTTTGCCAAATTCAGAAAACAGGCAGCAACTTTCGGCAAAAGCTGCTTTGCGTGATCTAAATGTTTTTAAGGACGCTCATATCATTTGCTGGGATTACACCTCATTTTCACTCAAATCAAATTAGAAAAATTGGAACCTGGCAATTCAAATAGAATAGAGGACAGTCAATTTTTGCCTGTCTTAAAATATAGTCATTCGCGGAGACAATATCTATTGAAACAAACTGTGCGGTTGCTCACCACGCGACTTACCCAGTGGAAGCCTCATAGAAAGCGGTGGGTGCGCAAAGCTGTGTTCATTGTGATTGAAATCTTGGTTTAGCGTTTTCTTTGTTTGGTTATGGAGGTGTTTGGCCGAATAGATTGCTATCAACCCGACCTTTCCAGGCTCTGAGGAAGGCGAAGTCCGCCGAAACGTCAACTTATTGGTGAATAAAGAATAAAAGTAACACCTCGCGTTTGCTCAGCAAGAATACGAGGAATATCTATTGAAACCGACTTTAACTTCACCTTGGAGCAAGTAATAAACATCTCTTTGTATTGATACGCGCAAATGAGGCTATTTAAAAATCCTTCGTTACGGCTAATGTTTTTTATTATATTTCCTAAGTTAATCAGGTAGTATTGTTTAAATATACATGGTGTTTATTTAATATGTTAAATCTTTAATACATTTAATTATTATAACTAATATTTTGACATCTTCGCCTTCTTCGGATTCCGAGTATGTGGTAGTACGGATTTTTTAAGAATAAAATTTTTCACTAATAGACATGTCAATAGAAGAGTCAAGATCAGTACTGTATAAAAGGGCAGTGCCAGACTGAGCTTGGTCCAATAGAGCGGTGCTTCACTCCAGAAGATAGACTCTATGCAAATATGAAGTCTCACACTGAATGGGATAAATGGCTGTGAACGATCGAGTCGAGTCATCGCTCCCCTGAAGAAGATGAAGGTTAGGCAAATAAAAATTTTGTAACGAGCTCATGTTAGCCTGGCGATGCAGCAAGATAGTGAATGAATGTCTCCATTTTTTGCAGTAAGTTAACATGACGGCGAGAATACCGCGATTCCACAACCATCGATGGATTTGCGAACATCAACAAATTTTACCCCAAGAACTGTAGCAACCCTCCTGACGTAAGGCACTTAGTGATAAAAATGAAAAAAGTGAAAGCTAGCAACTCAATAGTGGTTTCTTTCTTAGTCAAAGTTTTATGGATGCCAAATCAAACAGAAATATCGTGTTTCCGACACCATCATTATCATCATCACCATGAACATCATGATCACTGCTTTTTATTGCTGCTACAAAGGGTTTGAAATTGTGCTTTCATTCACAATGCTAACTGAGGGATAGGAAAAACGAAGAACCCGCATGGCGTGATGGAGAACGCGTTAGACCCTGCAAATGGTAATAGCGCGTTCGCTCCTCACCGCAGACACCTGCAGTCCGGAGTTTTGCAAATATCTCAGCAGCATTGTGGTTATACTTTCACTCAGTTGTTTGATTAGTACAAAACCTGAAGAAGAAATCTTTACTACTTCTTTAATCTCAATCGTTTCTTCATTTCACAAAAATTGCTTAAACGAAAAAAAAATCATGTACTTGGATGACAATGAAAAAGTAGATCCTATGAGGGCTTCAGCCAAACGAACTGATAGGCCGGCAAATCTTACATTGTAGAAACCTTGTAATTGGTCGTTTCGACGACACGGTCTTCTCTAGAGTCGGTATGATTCGAGTGGAGTGCCCAAGCATTTGCTTCTTCCGATGCCTGAAACTTTGCAGTCCTATCGAATCCAATCGAATAAATTGAAGCAACAGACTATTGCTGATACATCTTGTAATAGTAGCCAGGATCGCCTTTCTATTAACCGCGGCATTAAATTCTGAATTCGTCGTTTTCTCTCTTAGCAATCGCGAGGTTGTTAAACAGCATACGTTTACTTTCATTCAATAACACACATACAACGCAATCGTAGCTGACGTTTCGGCAGAAACGCCTTCTTCAGAGCCTGGAAGGGTACACCAATACGCAACGTACTAGGTCAAACACTTCAACAGCACAAACAAAAAGATGAAAATCTGAGAAATAATTACAAGACCTACGGCTTCTCGAAAAAACCCAGCGCTTTTTTCATCTGTCTTCCACCGAGGAAGAACAGCCACTCAGAGTCGTATATGGGTGATAACTGCAGCACCCCCAATCAACGATCGATACGAAGGAAAGGGACGAGATCCCGCGTAATCTCGGGGCATTCTTCCCTGCTATTCATTGTAGGATTTTTGGCATTTATCCAAAAAGCCTCGAGGAGTTTGCGCGTTGGTGTTTTAGTATTCCGTGCGAGGATAGCGACTTTTATACCAAAATCGTCTCCGTTATGCTTTTGTATACTATGCGTGCCTAGTGGCGTGCCTTGTCTTGCTTTTCGTTTGCCATCTAGGTGTTTACCAGATAAAGCAAGAAGAGACGGAAGCAGGAGATCACCGCTTTCTTCAAAATATGCTGGAAGCTTCCTTTTTCTTTGAAGTGCTCGTGGTCTCCTCAGTTCTTATGATAACCAGTGTTATTTCCCATTACTATTCATCAACACTCAGTTGCAAGCTGATAGGAACATTATGCCACGTGAAGAAGAATTCGGCGAGACGTCGGTGAACTTGAAAAATGAAGTGAAGATAATTTAACTTTCATTTGCTGCATATCTTATTCTTTTGGCAGAGTATTATGTGAAACCCAACCACAATGATGTGAAGTTAGGAAAAGAACTCGGAATCTCAGACGGGCGTCGAATCTACGGTTATCCTAGTGTGAGTTATTCTTCGTCGTCAGTTAGTTCGTAACTGCTTGCATGACCGTCTATGTGAAACACAAAATTGCGTAATGTGCCCTTATGGCAGGGACGGTGACTGTATGAGTTCAGGCACGATATACCTGATCTCTTGTGGTACTTGCAGAGACCAATATATTGGTGAAACGGGCAGACCTTTATGTATCCGCATAAAAGAACACCAATATGGCAAACGAAAAGCAAGACAAGGCACGCCACTAGGCACGCATAGGATACAAAAGCATAACGGAGACGATTTTGGTATAAAAGTCGCTATCCTCGCACGGGATACTAAAACACCAACGCGCAAACTCCTCGAGGCTTTTTGGATAAATGCCAAAAATCCTACAATGAATAGCAGGGAGGAATGTCCCGAGATCACGAGTGATCTCGCCCCTTATCTTCGTATCGATCGTTGATTGGGGGCGCTGCAGTCGTCAGCCATATGCGACTCTGAGCTGTTCTTCCTCGGTGGAAGACAGATGAAAAAGCGGTGGGTTTTTTCGAGAAGCAGTAGATCTTGTACTTACCGCTCAGATTTTCATCTTTCTGTTTGTGCTGTTGAAGTGTTTGACCTAGTAAGTTGCGTATTAGTGTACCCTTCCAGGCTCTGAAGAAGGCGATTCTGCCGAAACGTCAGCTACGATTGTGTTGTATGTATGTTATTGCATGAAAGTAAACGAATGCTGTTTAACAACCTCGCGAGTGCTAAGAGAGAAAACGACGAATTCAACAGACTATTTATTTAAAAGGGAAGTGCTGGACGATTTCAATGCATTGGCAAAATGCTCCACTCCACTCGCGACTCTATTCGATGCGACGGAGACGGAGACGACGACGACGACGGATTTCTTACAAAATCCAACATGCGGGCACTGCTCACTTGAGTTAATAACTACGGCCCTAATGAAGAAAATGGTAGCAGGGCATTAGCCACAATAAAAATTTTATAACACACTCTTGGTAGCAAAGCTAAAACTGAATCAATAGAGTGGTTATTCGTGCCGAGGTTAAATAAAAGCCTTCATCGAAGAAATTCATGAAACCATCAATGACGGAATATCTCTCCGTTCGGCTTCTCATTTTCTGAGAGAAGCTTTTTCATTTCCTCTGAGCGCTCTGCTTCCAGTTAAGTCGCTATTCGCTCGCAGAAGGCTTCGCAGTTCGCACTTGTTGAAAGAATTGTGGTTCAGTGATAACGATAATAAATATTATTATCAACCTCGTGTAAGCTCATCAAAGAAAGAATGCATAACGAACTTAGTTCAATGAAATGCAGAATTATGGCTACACCTTGATTGATCCTTTGTAAGGTTGTAAAATAAGTGTCGTCGCAACGTTTTTCTATTTTCCTTGCAAGTTCTCCTCAATTAGCTGATAAGAGTGCATTAACACGTAAAAGATATGCGGACAGCAAGCTATAATTTTTTGAAAAACTAGGGACTTGAAAGGTTGCGATGACGGGATCGTAGATGAGACTTTGTTGTATAGCTCGATGACCATGAATAAAATCTATACTACTATTTACTGAATGCTACTACGGCCCCTTATATTTGAAAAACACATTACTTTCAGCATTTGGAAGGATTTTATAGCTCATTTTGAGTTTATTTCAGCCTTACCGATAGCGGCAAATCCTGTGCGACAACTTGTCCCATCAGAACGATTGCAATGAAGTAACTGATATTTGCCAGTATAATTTGTAGTCAATCTTCAGGTCAATGAACTTGTCAGAAAGAAGTGATTTGCATGTGTCGAAGCTCGAACAGAGTTTCTCTCTGCACAAGACTTTCAAAAACACCTGTGTTGGAAACTGATTTGAAAGAGTGATCACAAGAAGTATAGGAAATGCGTTTTTATGCCCAGTTAAACTATAAGAAAGTGACCCATATAAGACCCATATATAAGACCCATAAGACCCATATATGTAAGACCCATATAAAAGTCGTAACGGCTGCTCGAGGCACCTTATATGCACACATACTTCATTATCGTACGCTGTGAACTAACACTTATTTCTTTGTCAGCAATAGCTAACCTCTAGCCGACTTAGCGTTCAGAAGAGGCGTTTTTGTATTGTTTTGTTTCTTTAAGAGACGATAAAATTATTTTAGAACATTTATATGCCTTTCTATGATGTCACATGAACAACAGATTAGTGGTTTAACCCCTAAGTAAAAGAGAAAGGTTTTGACGATAAAGTAATCGAAATTTTATCTGTTGAAAACTAAAACACGTGCTGGTATGTTATAAGTTTGTATCCGCTCCTCAGGCACGCATGGTAAGAACAAAATAACTCGCTGATTAATGCAGAGGTTAACTGGAAGGCGGTCTTCCGAACAACAATGTTTGATTAATAACAATATTTTGATGGTAGGCATAAATAGAATGAATGATTCACACCACACGAGCGGTTTTAGTTAAACATTAGTGTGTAGGGGGTCTCAATAAAGAAATAGTCTCTACTTGTTACTGCCATGTTCCTTGACTATCTGAAGCGTCATTATTCAATGTTGCTGAGTCAACTTAATACTACATCGCAATTATCCCACTAGATATGCAAATCGTCATTATTTATTCATGAGACGATTAAGTCCTCAATTAATTAACTCCTTGTTCGGTGAGCTTCATTGATGGACATGGTCGGCATTGATGCAAGGAGTCCCTGTGTGGATGCGATTTAAGTGGTTGTCTTCCATTATTTAAATGGTGACTGTCGTTTTTTTCTTCTTAATAATGTGTTTAATGTTGATGAAATATGAGCTTTTCCCGAACCAGTGAAATGCTAGAGTATCCAGGACACAAAACAATTTTTAAACCGACCGTCATCTAACCTGGATAGCAAAATAATGAACATGTGTCTAAAATTGTTAAGCTTTAGCGAAGTGAATAAGTAAATTTATTAAGCTTACGCCTCGAGGTTTTCGTCTTCTTCAGCCGATTCATTCAGTTGCTAAACTCGCTGTGTGCTAGCTAAGATAATACCGCCTGTTACAACGTGGATGATTATCCGTTAAAAACAAATTACCGTTGATAGTAAGGTCATGTCAAAAACAGTCGCCCTTTATAAAAGAGCACTGCCGGTTTACCATGACTCATTCATGCGATTTTCCACTGAAAAAGATCAGTCTCGGCACGGTTACGAAGACGCCACGTCGAGAAGATAATCAGCTATGGGCCATCGAATAGGACCAATCTGGATCTAAATAAGGCAAAGTCGTTGAAGTGTTAGCTGAATAAATTCCATTCTGATAACCACACGTAAGCTTAATAATCTAGGAACAATTCCCAAAACCGACTTTCTGTTAACCTCGGCATTGATTGATAATTCGACGTTTTATTTCAATAAGCAGACACGAGGTTGTTATTATAAAATTTATTAGGATACAATAGCCGAGTCCTCGCCCATGTGGTCCTCGCCCCCGCTCCTGGATACTTACAAGAAATGAACGGCTCTGAAGAAGACGAAACCCCTGAAACGTCGGCTATTGTATCCTAATAAATTCTATAATAAGAACCTCGTGTCTGCTTATTAAAATAAAACATCGAATCTAGGAGCATATTCTCTAGGATGAGCTCATTCTGTGCGATCCGCTTGGTAACGCTCCAATATGAATATCCTAGGAATCGAGGAATAACAGACTCGACCATGACATAATGTGTGAATGATAGATATTCGATGGGGCTTGAAGCTCTTAACGGAAACCGCATACGAACGCGTCTATCTGTGTGGATTGAATATTCTAGGACAAAACAAATGGAGAAAGCAGAGAAATCCCCATGATATATGAAGATGGTTTGGCTAATAATCTAAGTATAAAACTAACCGACAACTTTAACATATTTCGAGTTTTTTTATACGTGAAACTAATGTGTTCTGTTGACTTCCTCGTAAGGCTTCTTTTAAAATAGGCTTTACGAAAACTTTAAAAATGCCTCATTAGATGCTCCTCATCATTGCAGAAAGGTCGCATGTGGCGCAGTAGTTGGAGGCCCAATGCAACACATACGTGGAATCGATCCCTGCGCCCATGGCTCAACATTACAGAAAATCATCGTAATAATATTCTAAGCATCACTTAAAGAAAATAATCTTCATTGGTAAAGTAATAATGGCGTGGAGTCTCATAAGAAACAGCTTGTTGATGTATGAAACTACAAACGGACTAGAAACGCGTTTGTCGGACTAGAGGTTAGTAATGCCCACCCACTGCTACATACATTAGTTTTTTTCGCTCTAGTAAACATGATGACCCATACTGTTTAAAACTCAATGTATGCTCGGCTTTACAAGAAATCCTGCCCTTTTCATCTCTTGAGTAGAATTCTTCGGGCTGTTTTCCATTAAAAGTTGCAATTTTTTAACAACCTGATGAGTTTCTTTCTCAACGATGGGCTTGTGCATTCTCAATGAGCACATTCCTCCCATTCTCTGTGATAACATCCTTGTCAGATTTTGTAACTCCGTCAACGACACTCTTTATTTGTTCCTTATTGAAAGCACGATTTCCTTTGATACTGTAATTTAACATAATAAGTTTATTAATCGTGAAGATAAGCGGACGGTATGCTATAATCAGTATGTTTTGTTATTTTTTATCCTTCTTCACGGCATTAACCAGGTACGTTTTATATGGCTATTCTTACGAGGAATCAAAAACTCATGCGATACACTTGTTATCGGAATTAGTAGCGATGTTCATCGATTTTAATAACAATCTCTCAGATGGACTAATTCTAATTTTAATACTTAAATCGATAGCTGGTAATTAAATTATCAAATAAGTACGAAAACGTTGGTAAATCAGTTTACAGAATACTGTGCAACCAGTTTAAAGCTCTATTCCATTGGATGCAACGACGCATTTCATAAATAAGTCGGTGGTCGCGTCCTCTGAGGAAATTGCTCAGCAGCTCATCGGAAATCGGTTCGAAGACGTCCAACGTTTTGGGAGAAAGGAAAATAAGCCACCACAGTAGGATACAGCGCACCTCTCACTATGGGCAGATGGGACCGTCTGCGACGACAAGCAGCTTTAGTGGGTGTAGTTATTAAAGTGATTATGAAGCCAACGATTGAATCCAAATTGTTCTTTTAACGGCAAAATCCCAGAAACTATCATTTGTAAAATTCACTGTAGCATGGTGGTTAGATGTACCCCACGAGACACATGTGTTCTTTCGTTCTACCCGGCGCAACCGGCTCAGCAAGTCCTCAATCCATGGGAGGTAGGCAAATTCGTACCAGAGCTGCCCGCAAGGATAGCAGAACTGGCTCGATACATTCCTAGGCTGTCGTAGGCTGTTGTATAGATTGGATACGAATTCAGTCACCCCTAACCATACTTGATAGAACCGAGTGCATGGCGCATCCCTCAGAAATATATCAAAACTCCGAGAGCTTTATTTATAAATTTAAAATCACCGGATAAACTTTACACAAAAATCTCCAACATATGTTTATATTGTTGAGTTTGTACAAGCTTGATAAAGATGTTTCTTCGGCATGCTTTTCGCCGTCTTCGCTTTCATCAGAGTGGACGAGCCAAGTCGATGATCCACAGTTGCTCCCCTTCTTAATGTGACGTCTTAGCCATCGCAACGAGCCGGATACTCTTCAACGGAGCATCTCGAATGAAGAATATTCAACCTGTAGAGCTCTTTTATCAACCATATGCGACGGAACTGTAGGCGGTTGTTCTTCCTCGGTGAAGGGAAGTAAAAAACAGTACTGAAGGCGGCGATTCTGCTGAAACTTCACACTATTGTGGTGTATGTGTTCATTTTGTACGGAACTTAGTGTGTGCTGCATAACAACTTAGAGAATGCTGAAAAAATATATACATGCTATTAAAACATCTCTATCAGCCTCATGTAAGCAAGCTGCAAATTCATGCAAACACAAGTTGATTATTTTATTACCGAGGTTGAATGACAGTCAGTTTCAAAATTATTGTTTTCAATACATTGTTTTCTTGTTCAGCGATAGCCAGGTTGTTATACAGCATACATTTACTTTCATAGAAAAACACACAACACAATACAACACAACAGTAGCTGACGTTTCGGCAGTATCGCCTTCTTCAGAGCCTGGAAGGGTATACTGATATACAATTTATTAGGCCAAACACTTCAATGACACTTCGAAACCGACTTTCCTTGAACCTCGGTGTGCTTAATCAATATGTATTCTTTCTTTGATGAGCTTACACGAGGTTGAAAATAATATTTATTATCGGCTAACATTTCGACGTCTTCGTCTTCATCAGAGCCGATGATCCGAGTCGATGGTCCACGCTTGTTATTCGTCTCGATGTGACGGCTTCGCCTTCGTGTCGAGTCAGGATCATCGGCTCGGATCATCGGCTCTGATGAAGAAGAAAGCGTCGAAACGTTAGCCGATAATAAATAATATTATCAACCTCGTGTAAGCTCATGAAAGAAAGAATGCTTCAATGACACTTAAAAAAAGCAAAACTCTATGGCAATTACAGGGTGCACAGCTTCTCGAAAAACCCACCGCATGACTTTTAATGAGGAAGACTAGAACAGCTGATTATAGTCGCATATGGTCGATGACTGCGCCACCCCACATCAAAAATTGGTCCGAAGATACGGGGCCAGGTCGCATGTGACCTCTAGCCACTCCTCCCTGCTGTTCATTGCGCGATTTTAATCATTTATCCAAAAAGTCTCAAAAAGTTTGGGCGTTGGTGTCGTAGTGTCCTGAGCCAGGATATTGACTTTCACTTCAAAATCGTCTCCTCTATGCTTTTGTATCCCATGCGTGATTAATGGGGTGCTTTGTCTTACTCTTCGTTTACCATATAGATCTTTTTTTTAAACGGATGCACAAGGGTCTGCCTGCATCGCCGATATATTCATCTCCGCAATCCTTGCAAGAGGTCAGGTATATCGTACCTGTACTCATGCAATCACCGTCCCTGCCGTACGGACAAGTTACGCAATTTGTTGCTTCACATGCACGGTCATACAAGCGTATACGAACTAATTGACGACGAAGAGTATTCGGTGGTATTTCAATTATTTCTACCGATTCCTCTAGACCTGCCTTTTTTAGGCATCGTTTTATATCTATGCTTACTCCATCGCTAATAAAGGGTAACATAAACGGGACCTTCTTTTGGCCAAGTGTTTCGTTTCGGCGTGTCACTCTCCTTCTGAACTTATCTC